>JAAEAF010001704.1:0-53236 GCA_011037195.1 Triatoma infestans
TTCCTATAGGAAATTTCAAAATGATATAACGGTTTTTTGATTGAATAAAAAGAAAAGTACTATTTTATTATAAATTTTACTCCTCATTAATTACAGATCTTGCTCGAACTGGCCCCCACCATTAGAGATGCATACACATGTTTTTTCCTGCCAATTGTTTCTTACGATCAAAGAAATACATCTCTAAAGGTAGAGGCCAGTTCGAGCAAGATCTGTAATTAATGAAGAGTAAAATTTGTAATAAAATAGTACCTTTCTTCTTATTCAATCAAAAAACCGTTATAATATCATTTTGAAATTTCTTATAGGAATCATGTTTTCATTCATAACTTCTAAAATATCTCTCAAAGAAAAAAAACCGTTCAAGTAAATTTTTCTTACAAAAAATAAAGAATTTATTTCTTAAATAAAAACCACAACTCCCCTTTGGAAAGAATGAAGTTGGTGCCTGTATCTCGCTTCTCGAAGCTCCAAAAAAAATGTGCAAATTAAATTTTGATTTCTAACAAAAAATTACTGGGACACGTATTTTTTTAGTTTTTTTCTAGCTACCTTAGTTTCTGAGAAAAAGTCGTTATCCATATACCTTGGGACACCCTGTATATGCACAATATACGTACATACCGTGGCCTAGGCAACGGTAGCGAGTAACTACGTTGGTAATTTTGTGTTTTTCTCCGGTCTTCGGATCATATTACACCATCCTGATAAAATACCACATTCATGTTATCCAGCATTGCGGACCCATTCACATTAGATTAGATTGATGCAGGGGGGGACTCAGGACCAGGAACCGCAGCCTACCCGTTGTGGCTTATTGTGCCAACCCCTCAATACCTAGTAGTGGAAGCCCCCCCTCTTCAGAGGTCCAAAACCTTCCCCACCAGTCCTTCCTGAAGTACGATTTCCTCCAGTCTCAACGTGCCGAAGATCTCGTACCTCAGTCTGCCGATGCAACGCAATCAAACAACAGGTGATAGGCCGTCTCCTCCTCCTCCTGACACAATCTGCACAAGGGCTCTACATCCACCAACCCTACCTTGTGCAGATGTTTTTTGAACCTGCCATGCCCAGTAAACAGGCCCTGCTTAGACCCAGGGTCTCTCTGGTTCTTCTTCTACACAGCTCTGGTATAACCATTTTGCCGTGTTTTGCTCAGTACTTAGCCTCCAGTGACGATTATGTTCTCTCCGAGTCCATTCTCTCAGAGAAGCCCTCGGCATACTTTTGGCTATTCCCATAACAGGTTCTGGCCCACAGAAAGGAGTACTCGCACCATTCCTGGCCAGTTGGTCGTTAGTTCATTACCTTTAATCCCCTTGTGCCCCGGCACCCATACTAGCCGCACTCTGTTGTGCCGGGACAGCACTTCCAGAAAGTTGACCCATTCACATATTCAAGAAGACTTTTTTTCAAGTGTTATTTCTCATACCAAACATTCTCACTCAGTTATACATCTAATTGAAACCAGTTAGAATTTATATCAACATGAATTAATCAAACGATAAATACTTTTGCTTTTTGCATTAATTTAGAAGCTAAGAAAATCAGAGCAAAACTAGATAGCATATCTAATTTAAAAATCTGGTTGTGACTGCTCCATTTTTTTTTTTTTTACTTATCTACATCTACTTCGACCAGTCATTACAAAAAAGTGAAAAACTGCTTCATATATTGTAATTTGAAATATTTTAACAATGATCTAAGCATACTTATAATGAATGGTAAAACTAGGCGGAATAAAAATGAGGGCAGCCTCACAAGTAATACTTACACGCCCCACTTAACCAGTATAAAACAAAATACAAGTATAGAAAATTTTCTAACTGATGTCCCACTAAAGAAGAGACAACAAGAATGTTGTTTTTAACATTGGTATTAAGTGTAGAGAAAAAACAAAACAACAATCTACCGGCTTTCTCTCCATTTAACGACGTAGATTGACGTTTGTTTTTGCTTCAAAAATGTGTTGAAATTAATCTTATAAAGTAAGTATGAAAATCTTTATTAATAATATTTTTTTGACGACTATGAGTGGGGACGGTTTACATCATAGCGATTTAAAGAACCTCTTGGTCATTATAGCTATACAGTTATTAAAATTCGGTGTCCATGGTAGTGGAAACCGGGACTTCCGCGCCCCAAAGTAGCATGCTACCATTAAATAAATTCCTGTCCTACTCATAATAATAATTTTTATTTTTTTTAATGCGCGTTAATGGCCATTCTATGATCATTGGCCACCCCCAGTACCGTCTCAATGCTAGGTCTAGCATCCCGGGCAGTCAATGTTCTCTCTCGTTACCAAACAACACTGCGCATCACCGGACAATGCTAGTAGTACCAAGATCTGCACCAGCGACGGCTCCAGGCGGGCTCCGCGCAGACCCTTCTGCGCTCATCGGTGCAACTCGTCAAGATATAACAGTAATATGAAATATGCTTTATAATTAACAACACAAATTATCACACAGCCTATTAACTAACTTTGTCATTGACGGCAGAGTATAGGCACGACGCTAGAGGCTCCTTAGGTAGTGAAAATCTTAAGGCATATTGCCTGGACTCGATCCCGGGATCTCTCCGTGTGCTTGACCAGAGCGCTAACAGTGAGCTAAACACTTCCCGACTCTTTAATTTTTATAATAATAATAAATTGTCTGAAACGTCTCGGATTGAATATTCTACAGAACGAGTCTCTGAAAAAATGTATTTCATGGAAATATTCTTCAAAAAAAATGAAGGAAATCTAAAGAAAATCAGTAGAGCCTTTTTTTTTTTCGAGAAAAACTGCTGAAACTGAAAAAAAAATTCTCGGTATTTCAAGCAAACAATTTTGGCTGAAATGTTCTTGTCGTATTCCTGAAGATAGATAAATGAATATCAAGTTTCAACACATACAGCATATATGTACTCATACACTACACACAGACACGCGCACACACACAATCATCGAATCTCAATGAACTCAAGCACATTGTTGAAATGGAGAAAAATTTTCAATAGCGTGACGGACCTGTATTTATTTAAAATCGCCATCGATAGACTTAAACAAAGTTAGATATAAACAAATAAATTTGTTCCCAGTAAACATAATACAAATAAAGAAATAATAAATATAATCTTTTCTTTAATTTTTGATTTAACAAATTTATTTTAATTTTCGAAAAAAAACGGAGCAGACTTTCATAATATTCATCAAGTAATCTGCAACATTTAATTCTTCCAAAAATGTAGCAAATTTTATTATTATATATTAAGATCATATAAATAATCTAATTCCTTTTTCTGAATATAAAAAAAAATCTGGTGTGAAACACTCACACAACTTTCTCTTACCCCAGTACTCAAAATCATAATTGACAAATTTTATAGTTAGTGTACCAAATTTAATGAAATTCGTCGAAAAGTGAAAACACTGTCCGGTTTACTAATTTCCTTGAAACACGGAATTTGGGTCATATATTAATTTGTAGTTATTTCAATTTGGATGATAGAATTGTATAATCAACTGTGATAGCATTTTAAAGAAAAACATGAAACACCCTCCCCAAAAAGTCCCTTAACTGCATTTATCAGGGGAAAAGTTTCAAATAAAAGTTGTAGCTCTTTATAGGATAGTAACAACCCTGGTTTAAGGAAAATCGTTGGAGATTTTCGAGAAAATACCAGAAAGCTGAAAATTTATATTCAGTCAAAACGCACTTCGGTTATCTATTTTTTTCAGAAAACTCGGACTAGCTTCAACAACATATTGAATTCTAATAACATGTATTGAGATGACGAATTTTCTAATATTACGCTGAAAAGCAGTTAAGATGAAAAACCCTAACACAACCCTCCCCGAAGTGCCCTTAAATGAATTTTCCTGGAGAAATGTTTCAAAGTAAAAGTTGTAGATCTTTGGTATGTGTAGTTGATATACCAAGTTTAAAGAAAATCGTCGGAGCCATTTTCAGAAAATAGCAAAAACGTAAAAAAAACAAACTTGTAAAGTGGTACTTCCGGTTGAGGAATTTTGAGAGTTAACGTACTGTCTGATCCCATGGTGATACCTAAACGGAATATCAAGTTTGAACTTTCTACGGTTTTTCGTTTTGAGCTATGCTGTTCACATACACACATACACACACACACCACACACACAGACCATTTTCTAAAAACCACTTTTTTGGACTCAGGGGACCTCAAAACGGATTTTTCCGGTGAAAACTCGATATCGAAAATTTGACACGATTACAATACTTCCTCTTACTAGGAGTAAGAGAAAGTAATATAAGATTTTAAATCATGAATATCATAAAATTAAGCTAATCGATTCAATGATATAATAAATCCGGAATAGTTAACTAATTAGACTCATTTAAACGACAATGTAAGCAATGTTTAGGAAGGATTGTATAGCGTGTATATAATTGCCATCTAAGCTTATAATTAGACGTCAAAATTATAGAGAGATATTCCGGAGATAGAACTGTATTATTGGTATGCATACAGTATTATATTATTATAATTTGTTTTTTTATTTATTTGTCAATTATCAATAAATTATGTTCAAGAATATTTTAGATGAGTTGTATAATAAAATTTTAAAAAGCAAATTCCTACTTCTGATTTTATACCTATTTACCGTCAATCTCATTATGGTTACGTAACTTGAATTTTTAGATTTTGAATAATTTATTCAGAACACTCTAATCCCTAAGTGTTTTTTTTTTTTTTTTTTTACTTTCTCCTGGTGACAGGATGTACTACGATCATGTCAAATTTTCGAAATCGTGTATTCACCGGAAATACATGTTTTGAGATCTTCTGAATACGATAAAACTATATTTCGTCAAAATTTTTGAAGAAAATCTATTGATCGGGCATCTAAATTTACTAAAAGTTCTTTTCAGTTTTTTTTATTTTTTTTTATTTTCTCAATTTAGATGACAACAGATTCTTTATACTTCGAGTACTAACTACACTATCAAACAGGACTACCACTTTTGATAGAAAGATTTTTCCGAATAAGTAGAACTGAGTAAGTAGTAAGTATAGGAGGGTTATGAGGGGAGCTGGAATGTCACTATTGCCTTAATTTTCTTTTATTAGTTTGCATTTCTTCAAGCTATACATAATAATAATTAAAGACAATTAAATTTAGTAAGAATTTCAAATTTGAAGGGGGATTTTTCAATAATAATAAAGTAAATTGCTGTAAGAGAAATGATTCCCCAACGATGCAGCATCACAACCAGGGGATAAATACGTAAAGAAAGCACATGGAGCGAAATCTTGAAGTCCATCGAAAAGAATGAGACAAAAATAGGCGTGTGCTGGAATACAAAACTAGTGCATACCCCTCTTAAGATGACATCATTATCTGGTGCAGGTTTATTCTAAGTCCCAGACCAGCAGGGGCACCTTATGTTTCAAAAAATTATAAATTATAATGTATATAAAGTATGGTTCATCTAAAAAGTTAAAACAATTCTCTATTTTTTTTTTGTTTTTCATCGACCTTTTCACCATTTTTCATGTGCTTGGATAATGAAATAGAAGCAAATGGATTAGAACGGAAAATCTCAGATATTGCCAACATTGCGAAGTTAACTATTCCCTACGAATAACAATTATTGACAAGTTCTTTTCTCAAATTAATTTTAACTATTGTTAACCTTGAAATAGATTTAAAATCTACTAATCACAGTAATTAGTCACCCTTACAATGCAGCTAGCATATAAATATATTTAATAAATATCATTTCATGGTTAGAAAGATAATTTCAATTTAATTTTTTTAAAAACTTTTTTATTTATTTTTTATTTTTTTTTAAAAAAAAGCTATTAAAAATGACTGATTATTAGAAAATTACATATTGAACTTCTATTTACATTTACATTAGATATTTTAGAAACATTTCAGAAAATTACTTCATCAGTGTGTATCAGTAATGGGCAAAGTGTAACCTGCCAAGAATGAATTATTACCAAGTAGCTATACTTTGCGATTAACACTTACAGTTACTAGCTTCTGTTAAAGGTAATGTTGTACTAATATGAACTGTTATATGTGTGTGTGTGTTTTTTTTTTTTTTTTTTTATACTCTCAACTAGGAGAATGATTTTAAAGAAGAAATTATTGAGGTAACTTAGAATTAAATTTTAAAATAAAACTTTAAAATAATTATTAATTTTCTTATTAGCGTATAGAGTTTATATGTAAGTGGCTTATTAGTTTATAAATAGTTTATTAATAGCTTAGATGTTTACAATATTTTATAAGTGATAGGCTTCAGCCTGTACGTATAAATAAATAAATAAATAAATTATATACTTTCTGACACTTTTTTTGAAATTAAGTTTACACCGGAAATAGATACCGGTCATTCACCGGAATAGAATGTCTTTGAATACTTAACTAAGGCAAAAAATCTGTTGTGAAACACTCACACAACTTTCTCTTACTCCAGTTCTCAAAATGATAATTGACAAATTTTATAGTTTGTGTACCAAATTTAATGAAATTCGTCGAAAATTGAAAAAACTGTTCAGTAAAAGCGCACTTCCGGTTTAGTAATTTTCTTGACACTCGGAATTTCAGCCATCTATTTATTTCTAACTAATTATGTTTGGATGATAAAATTGTATAATGAACTAGGATAGCACTTTGATGAAAATCTAACCCCACCCCTCCCCTAAAAGTGCTCTTAAAAGAAATTTCCCAGAGAAATGTTTTAGATAAAAGTTGTAGATCTTTGCATGTTTAGTTTATATACGAAGTTTCAAAAAAATCGTCAGAGCCATTTTTGAGAAAATTGCGAAAAAGTGAATAAATCATTTAGTAAAGTGGTAAAGTAAACGCACTTCCGGTTATCCGATTTTTTTCAAACTCGGAATTTCAACAACATATTTAATTCTAATTAACATTATTTAGATGACAGAATTGTCTAATAAAGTGAAATAGCACTTTAGATGGGAACCTAACCCCACCCCTCCCCCAAAAGTGCCCTTCAATGCATTTTCCCGGAGAAATGTTTCTAATAAAAGTTGTAGCTCTTTGTATGTGTGGTTGATGTTTAAAGTTTAAAGAAAATCGTCGGAGCCATTTTTGAGAAAATCGCAAAAAAGTAAAAAATCCAACTAGTAAAGTGGTACTTCCGGTTGAGGAATTTTTACAGATAACGTACAGTCAGATCCTATGGTGACCTCAAACGGAATATCAAATTTCAACTTTCTACGATTTTTCGTTTTTGAGCTATGCTGTTCACATACATACATACACACACACACACACACACACATATTTGCTAAAAACCACTTTTTTGGACTCAGGGGCCTCAAAACGGATTATTTCCGGTGAAAACTCGATATCGAAAATTTGACACGATTACAATACTTCCTCTTACTAGGAGTAAGAGAATGTAAAAAATGTTTTTTAGTAAAATGGACTGTCTGTGTGTTTAAACAAAAAGTATCACACATATAAAAAGTCACAAAAAGTCCATTTTTATTTTTCTGGATTTTTTTAAGGTGCACAACAGCTATGGTCCTTTGCACCTGTTTCTAATTTGTAAGGACTCATCCGGGATGCATATCAATACTCACCAGTCTAACAATTTCTACAGCAAACCCACAATCTAGGTCTAATCATATTCCTCTACTCCCTTATAACACTTATAAAATAAATACCTATACACAAGACACCAACAAACAACTAAACACATACATATGTACAGCTAGTTTCCAGCAAATGAAATAGATGAACCTCCCTAAGATATTCGAAAATCTTTTTTATATTGCCCTCATTGTCTCCTAATATATCTATAAGACTGGTCGGTAAATTTACTTTTCCCCCTCGCGTTTACATACTTGGAACATTCCAATAGAATATGCGGGACCGTCAATGACGTATTGTAAGCGCTGTAGTATACCAGCTGAGGTTCTCTTCGGAATATGTGGCTGTGTGTCAACATGGTGTGACCGAGTCTCATTCTAAGCTAGTACAACTTCTTCTCGCCGAGATTTTCGATTTGAGGTTGACCATTTCTTTGTGGTACCCTTGATATTCCTTACTTTATTTGACTAAGCTGCACTGATTCCCACTAAACTTGATATTCCCAGTTGGAAAGATTTTGTTTTTTTAGGAAAGCTTTCCGATCGGCAATTCTTTGATGCAGCTTCTTTAGCAGCTTTGTCGGCAGATTCGTTATCTCTTATCCCCACATGACTGGGAATCCAAATAAAGGAGACTTCTTTATTTTCTCGTAGGCATAGATCTAAGAGCGTATGTATGCACTGAATTAATAAATTTTCGGAGTCCCGATTGCCTAACATTTCCAGTGAGCTTCTTGAATCGGAGCAAATAATGTATTTCTTAGGTTCATTGTAGTTCCGAATATGTTCTAGGGCTTTGTATATAGCGAATAACTCGGCTAAGTCCAAATTTGATATTCCCGTATCACCACATATCATACAAAAAAGTTTCGGTCAATATCCAACAACCGAAAGTGCTAATCTTTACTAATTTCTTTTTACAATTTTACGTGATTTTCTCAAAATAAGTGGCTTTAAACTTTGCTTCCATACACAAAATGCTTATCACTTTTATTAGAAATTGTTTTGTATAACAATTGATTTTTTTTGGAAGGTTCTTGAGAAGCTGCAAAATTAAAGCTTTTTCTATAAGCCATTCAGTGCATTATATAGTCATCCTACAACAACATACTCAAAAGTTGTGCTGGTTGGTTCCCCAGTGCTTGAAAGCATCAGAGATATTTTCCGTGATAGCCTACTTTTTTTTTGTGGTCATCGACGGTTTCGGGCGTTCGCAAATCATCGGATGCTTTTTGTCAAATAGTGTGAGAACATTGATTTGTACAGAGCAAATTTAGTTGATACAGTGACTTCTAATTACATTTACATAGATATTTTAGAAACATTTCAGAAAATTACTTCATCAGTGAGTATCAGTAATGGGCAAAGTGTAACCTACCAAGAAAGATTGTATCAACTGAATTTGCTCTGTGCCAATCTGTGTTATCACACTATTTGACAAAAAGCATCCTGATAATGCGGGCGAACGCCCGAAACCGGTCGATGACCACAAAAAAATGTAGGCTATCACGGAAATCATCTCTGATTCATTAAAAGCATTGTTTAAAACCACAGATTATAATAAAAATCATTTACAGTAATTTGATTTTACAAAATAGTTTCTGTGTTTTTTGAATTTTGTGTAAGTGTTAACTAAATATTCTTCACACTTGGAATGTTAATACACACTAAATTCATTCATATTTAGTTAATCCTGCGCTCCCAAAAAGTAACTACACGCCTCACATTCTAAATTCATGTCAGAAAGTTAATTTAATTAAAGTTCTGTAATGGAAGAAGAAATACAAAAATAAATAGTTTTGAAAAATATTTTAAATGAAATAATTTTGGCAAAAATAATGTATTTTAGAGTCAGGTACTATAATTTAAAGTCATTGTTGCTAAAGAGGCAAAAGCACAGGAATCCATTAGGAAAATAACAATGCCACTTGACCAACTGTTTTGCAAGAGAAAATACCCCGTTAGAGAGGGCCTTTCTTCAAGACAGTCTGCATTCTGCTTTCAAAGCTAGAACACTTGCTTCAGGAAACGCTCCTTAAACTCAGTGCCGGAGATAGTGATTTGCCTTTATTCTAGATAAATATCCGATTTATTAGAATATAGTTTGTTGTAGACACCGAAGCAGAACATTTAGGAATCAGTGCCAGATATAAGTTAAAGCATAAGAGCTTGAGCTTGCATTAAATCTAGATAAATAATTAATTTTATAAAATAATAGTTGTGATATTGTAAAATATTTAAATATCTTTAAAGATAATATATTTAATTTAATCTATCAGTGTTTTCATAATTATTTCTTATTACTTCTCTCTTAAGCATATATACTTACAAGTCCCTTTTGCAAAATCGCTCAAGCTACTACAAACTACAACACCTCCACAACAATTACATTTCACTTCTAACGAAAATTCTAACTTTCAAGAAGGAAAGTACTGTCTCACACCAGATTTTTTTTTTGTTTGTTTATTTATTTAAGATTTTTCTCAAAAGTTAAACAATGATTCTGGAGGAGTTACAATTCAACAAAATTATCCCACTTTTTTTTTTTTTTTTTGTATTTTATTTCTATTTTTATTTCCTTATTAGTTACTTAATACAAAAAAATTAATAAAAAATCATGAAGTATGTAGTAATTTCACAAATAAATTAGTAAAATGAAAGCAATTGTGGAATTATTAGTTGATCACGTTGCTGACATGAGCTGAACGTCCCTAAGGTATGATTTATACTGAAGCGACCTGGCCAGGGTCGCTAACAGGCTTATACAGTTCGTGCTTATAGCGACCTGCACGAAATGTGATGAAACACCTGACGTAAAACTAGAGAACTGTGTCGAACCATGTAAATAGATATATGTATAATAACATTTATTTCTAGTTATTGTTTGTAAAGATTTTATTATTCTCTGTTATGATAAGGAAATTTTTACAAAATGAAACAAAACACATACTTTACAATGTTTAAAATTGTACCGCTTAATATATTTTTTGTGATTTCTTATTTTTTGGTAAGTAACAACCTTGGAGGGACACTTAACACGTCGCCCTTGTTCTAATTTATTTCTATATAAGAAACATGTCTATTAAATAGATTCGAAAATTAACATTACAGACGTCCAAAAATAGCAAAGATTTGTGACAGATGAAAAAAGGAAATTGTCGAAATTGTTGCATTAAGGTTAAACTTAGAATAGGGACAAGAGTTAATCGAATTTAAAAGCCAACATTAAAGCAAAATTGTATTTATTTGTAATATACAACTATAAGACTATAAAGCTCATGCAACAGGTAAACAATCTCACTGAAAGGCGCATGATTGAAGTAATCACCCACTGCAGACTCTCAAAAAACTTAATTCATTTACTGACTGCCAGCGCTTAGCAAATTGCGCAGCTAGTGCCGTCTCAGATGTTGAATAGGGCTGTCGGTAAGTGTCAAAAATCAGAGATGATGAAACCAGAGATGAACTAGAAGTTCTGTTAAATACATGTGTGTAGAACATAGTTATTGAGCGAAGAATTTTAAACTTTAAGAATTGGGGACTTATTTTCCGTCTATGGGATGGAATCAAAACCTATGCAGCCCAAATCCTATTGAAATAAAACCAAAATTGCCTATTCCAAAGAAAAACTTTGTCAGATTTAATCCATCTGAAATGCAAGGCAGTTCAAACAATTGGACACTAACCTCATGGGAAAGCAGTCTTCCAGGAAGATCCATTTCCAACCAAATGCCTTGAAACTAATCTTTTCATAACCCAAATAATCTTTCATAAGATTGTCTATGCCTGAAAGCTTGATAGACTTGTAGTCAAAGACCACTGCAAGCTTGAGAGGGTTTAATTTGGCAACATATGCACCACCTCATTCCTCGATATCCCTGTAAGACTTTGTATCCAGACTGGTAATATATGCTTTGGAGGAAGAAAGCTCATCATAATCATCTAAAAATTTCTAATAACAATTTGGAAGGAAGAGGATGAGCTCAGTGGTAGAGCACTGGACTCCCACGCAGAGGACACGGGGTTCGAGTCTAGCTCTGCTGCCCTTAGATTTTTTCTTCCTAGGAGCATCTACAGCTCACTGTCCGGTGATGGTTAGTGTTGTCTGTAACGAGAGAACATGGTTAGGAAGCCGGCAATGCATTGAGAAGGCTCCGGGCGCCGATGACCAGAGATTTTGACGAGCCTTAAATAAATAAATAAATAAATAAAAACAATTTGGAGCTGAAAACACAATAATTTAGTATCTGTGCAGATAAAGCACTTTTACCTTTTTAAATTAGAGTTACGTACCCCATGACCAAAATATAACAAAGAGTAACATAAACCTCAGCAGTTTGAGAAAAGACCAAATAATCAAAGTTAAATATTATATTACAAAAATTAAAATGGTAGTTTACGTAAGTGCTAACATTAAACCTAGTATTAGTCAATTGAGTCAAACGCATGGTTCCTTACTGTATAATTTTATAATCAATTAAATTAAAAAAAAAAAAAATTAATACAATTTGTTTGCCACGAATTAATAGTAATTATAACTAATTATTATTTGCCACGAATAAATACTCGCTTCAAGATCCCTGACCCTAGATAAAATGTGTTCCCATATTATTTCAGAAAGATTATACTTTAAGTGTGCGTTCAAAATATATTGTTAAATAATAAAAAAAGAAATTACACTAATTTTTATAGCACATTTTAATACGGACTATTTAAAACAAAACAGCCAATCTGGATTCCTTTCAACATTAACATAATCACCATTTAAAATGTAACATGATAATTATCAAAATATAAAATGTAAATTAAAAACATGATACAGGATTTACAATGCACCAATTTATTACTAATGAATCCTAAGTAGCATGTATTAAAGAACAAACCTGTTGAAATATTTATATTTTGTCTATTTAAATTCATATAATATGTTTGTTATAATTTTATTACTAAATATACACTGAATTATTAATAAAGTAAGTTAGTCATGCATTAAAATACTCACACACACATACACACAAAGTCTTTATATATTTAAGTTAATATTTCAAAAATAAACACCAAATTTTGGCTAATTTAGTGCGTGCCTGAAACACGATTCGTTTTTATTATAGTAAACATTATACGGTGAGTAAAATTTTTTATTTACTTTACACTTTACATTGAAGAAAGCTGAAGGTATAAATGTGTAATGTACAACAATTAATCGATATTATTAAGTAATTGTGTAAAGTTCTTAGGAATGCACTTGATATGTCTAATATGGTATTAGGGACGTATGTTGGTTATGGTATGGCTACATAATGTATTGCTTGAAAGACTAGAACTTCATTTACAATTCAAATATTATTCTATAGATGGACTATTGGGAAAATTCAACATTGAACATACACAACAAACTTCTAAAGACTTTATTGAAGCCATTTTGGTCAAAACAAAAACAATCACCGATTTGGAGAAAGGCTTAACTGACAAACTTGAGGAAAATTCATATATTTCAACTTCGATCACCAGTTATTTGTTTTTTGTTTTATTCTTAATTATAAACGAAAAACTAAATGAAGATACACAAAGCGTAAAGACTGAGTTTTGTGCAATACTTGATTTTTAAACAAATTTTCTTATGAGTAATATATGCAACTCTTGAAATACTGTTTAGCAAAACGAACTAACGTAAAATAACATTTCATTCACAAACATTTCACTTCACCAAGATTGACGCAGTATCATCGCTGGTTAGGTTATACGAGGGTAAGTCAAATATAGTGCCTCATCAGGCCGTCTCAAACAAGATCGGTTTCTTTTATATCTGTTCTGTCGGCAACTGTTTATCTCTGTTTAATCTACAATTGTTTATCTCTGTTCTGTCGCCAGTGTAGACATGACTGAGCAAGAGTTTACATCGCGCGTTGTGCAACATGTTATTGTTAAGTTTTTAACTAACGAAGGTGTTAAACCAACGAAAATTTTAACTCGATTACAAGTACAGTTTGGTGAAGGTACCCTTTCTCGGACCCAAGTGTTTGATTGGGCTAAGAAGTTTAATGATGAACGTGAAAGTGCAGAAAATCAAGGTCACGATCGACGCAAGTTTCACAGATGGCAACATCTGCTGTACATAAACTTATTGAAGTTGACCGCCGCGTAAAAATCGATGAAATCGCTTTAGAATAGGAATCAGCCACGGAAGTGCTTATACCATAATTACAGAGCATCTTGGCTTCAGAAAAGTCTGAGCTCGATGAGTTCCGAGGTTACTGACCACAAATGAAAAAGAGATCAGATTGCAGATCACTGAGAAACTTTTGAATCAATTTCGGCAGGAAGGGGAGTTGTTTTTGAGACGCATTGTGTCATGTGATAAGACATGGGTGCACCACTACACGCCGCAGTCAAAAATGGCGAGTAAGGAGTAACGAAAAAAAGATGAAGCATTCTCTGTGAAGGCAAAAATCCGTCTCTCTGCCGGAAAAGTGGTCGCAACTGTTTTTTGGGACTTGAGGGGAGTTTTACTCGTTGACTTTCTACACGATCGACGCACAGTGAATTCCGCCTAGTATTGCCAAAGGTTGAAGTCAGCGAAAGCCGCCTACAGAACTAAAAGACAGGGTATTCCAATCAGAGATATCATCCTCCTTCATGACAACTCCAGGCCTCACACGGCGACTTTGACAAAGGACAAATTGGTCGAACTGCATTGGAAAATCCTTGAACACTCTCCCTACAGTCCAGATTTATCTCCCTGTGATTACTTTTTGTTTGGGCCCTTGAAAGAAGCACTGGGAGGATAACGGTTTGAAAACGATCAAACTGTCGGAAGATTTCGTGCGCAATTGGCTGATGAGTTTACCTCAAAAATTCTTTGAAGAAGGGATCTTCAAGCTTCCAAAACTCTGGGAAAAATGTTTAGAAATTAAAGGAGACCATGTTGAAAAATATTAAATATGTTTTTGTAATTTCTTATCATAAATAAATATATACAAAAAAAGGCCGGTTTATATTTGACTCACCTTCGTAAAATGATGACAACATTATGATAATAATAATAATTTCACAACAACCCCAGACAGTTTCCCAAAAAAATTTCGTCCTAAAATGATTCCATATATAATGAAAATAATTAAATAAACAATGTTAAGGAAAAATCTCCTGAAATTTTAGCGAAAATTGAATTTTGTTATTACAGGAAATTATTATCAAGATCTCTACTTACAGAATATTAATCATTCAAAACCCTTTCAAAGATTTATCAAAAATAATCAGAAAAAAAAATTGAAATAATTAAGTGGAGAAAATATATTAATCTGAAACCTAAATATTAGAGAATTCATTCTGTCTGAATACGCTTGGAAAAAAAAAAATTGAAACACTTGACCAAGGATCAGGTTAGAATTGAGGTTTCTAGACGTCGGCCAGTTAGTAGCCCGTCCCAGTTTGGAATGGGGGACAAGGCCAGACAGTGGGGTCTTTGGCACTATAAAAAGAATACCTCAAAAATTTTTAGAAGCTATGGAAACCTGTCTAAAGAACGACATTGTTCTAAAAAAATGAAAAAGTATGCCATTAGTAATGGGGCTAGGTAATCGAAAATATATAAAGATTATATAATATTGCTGTGTTCGTCAATGAATTGTTTTAAGCTTTCGGAACAGTTCAATATTACTTACGAAAAAATATTTATTGATTTATCAAAAATGTATTTCACTTAATAAAGTCATACTAGAAGGAGTAATTAGTTTTAATTTATTTCTTTTTAAAAATCTGATGTGATGAAAAAACACTCATCCAATTTCTCTTCTGCTACATACATAGTTATTTAGAGAAAAATGCAGAAAAGAGAAACATTCAATTAAGAAGACTTTCATCAATCGATTTATTTTCAAACACGGAATTTTGGGAACACATTTAATTCTTATTAATATTAAATAGAAGATAGGATCGTTAATGATACTTACTAGAGGAAAACCTAACTTCAACCGGTACCAGAAAAACCCAATAAATGAATTTTCCAGAATAATTATTAGGTATATGAATTATGGCGATAGACTTATGACGATTGTTTGAAACATTTTCCGAGATTTTTTTAAGGTGGTCACTGAAAGGACATGTGTCCTCAAATGTCTTGTTTGGTTTGTTTCTCTCAGCTATTTTTTTTTTATAGTGTTCTGTACCGCGACCATTCATGATCTTTGTACCCCACTGGTGCCGTAGCTCATCTACAGCATTTTCTCCAGGTTGCGTTCCCTAAGGAATCCCAAGATCCTGGAGGGTTCTAGGGTGGATATTTCCTCCTCCCCTATCTGGTAGTTAGATTAGTAACGGGAGGGAAAGCCTCATTCCACTGCGACCCTACAAGACGAGGTCTATTGTGGGTCCCCTTAAATTGTAGCACAACCCACAGCTTTGCCTTCCTAATCAATCCTAGCAACGCTGAAAGTGGCTCCTTCAAGAAGCTCATTGCTTCGGGATTGCCTGTCACCAATTGAAGAAACCTTATCCTCGCCAGGCCGGCGCGCTCACAAAGGATGGGCGCCGGGGTTTCTTACTCTGCCTTGCAGAATCGGCATACCCCACTATCTGCAAGTTGTAGATGGTGCATGTGTCTGTTCAGCCTACCATGCCCTGTTAGTAGACCCACAATTAGCCTTATATACCTTCGGGTGTGGCTCAATAGATCTCTGGTAAATTTAGGCAAATGTCTGTTGCTAAAGAGCTTTGCCTGCCTTTGTGCTGGTGTTCTCTACCACCAACGCAGACGCTGTTCTTCTATCCAACCTTTGATAGAAGTTTAAATAAGGCTCCTGGACAAGCCGCAGAAGGGTTCGGGGCCTATAAAGTTATCCTGCGCACCCTCCCTCGCTGGGGCATCCGCCCTTTCATTGCCCAGAAACTCCGCATGTCCTGGCACCCAGGCGAGTGTTAGTTTATTCCGAGTACCCACCTCGGTAGGGCAAGTAGGCTATCCCACACCAGCCCCTATCTGGTAACAATCCAGATACTAAATCTTCTTTGAATGACGGCATCACATTCTGTGAGGAGATTTATGGAAGTTTCCTCCATCTCCTCACAGAATCTGCATATGCCATCATCTCATCATCTTCTAGGCCAAGCTTCCTCAGGTGTCGCTTGAGTCTGCAATGTGCCCCATAAGGAATCCCGTAAGGATACGAATCTTGTCCATGCTCAAAATGATGCAGGCTTTCGACTTTTCCTGGTTTAACCTCCCAGATAGACCTGTCTCAGTCCAGGAATGGTGTTCCAGAGACGAGTTCTTTTCGCCACTTTCTCATTCTTGAGCCTATACATGTAATATTGAAGCAAGTTAAAGGTTTGTATACATTTCAGGTTTGAAGGAAATCTGTTAATAATAACGATGTTTCAGGTAAAAGTTGTATGCTCCTTAGATGTTCAATTCATATAATAAGTTTAAAGAAAATCGTTAGGGCCATTTTAGAGAAAATTGCAATTTACTAAATAATTCATTCTGTTAACTGGTACATTCCGTTCACAGATTTCGATCAAATATTATCATCTCTAGTAGTAATTAAGATAAATATCAAGTTTCAACTTTCTGCGATATTCCGTTTTATGAGTTATGCAGAATACATATTCACACCCAGACAAAATTCTAAAAAAAAAAAAAAAACACTATTTCGAACTCAGAGAACCTCAGATGGTGTGTTTCTAGTGAAAACTTGATATTCAATGTTTCACCTGATCGTCTAACAGTAAAGAGAAAGTAAAAAATCATGATATTACCTTTTGTAATTAATTATTATTATTATTATTATTATTTTAAATTCCGTCGCCAATAAAATTTAAATAAACACTTAAAAAAAAAAAAAATTGCCTTTAGTCATTTTAATAATTTAAATTAAATTGCTGTAAATTAATAAGCTGTCAAATTTAACAGCTCTGTCAATCAGGTTCGACTAGATATTTAAAATAAATAAAGTTTTTTGTATAAGTTTTAATTTTTCTCAAAGCAGTTATCAGTGGTCCAATTAGTTTTTTTTTTAACGCTCAATAAAAGTTTCACGCATTTTTAATACCTTTGACGGAAAAAATTAATTATTTCACTCTATTTGCCTCTTTTGATTGAATTTACGCAGAAACCTTGAAGAATTTTTTTCAAAAGACTTACTATTTACATAGCTGTCCCATACTAAATTATCCTATGTTTCCGTCCGAAAATCAAATTTAATTCTTACAGTAATAGGGTGTTAATAGAAGAAATATCATCTCTCGAAGATGTCTGATCGTGATCAATGAAACACGTTCAGAAGTAAACATGCTAATACAGAATTTTTATGGTTAAAGTTGATATTTCTATAATAGTTACGGATCCGTTATTTCTGAGACGTGCTAAATTCTTTTAATTCGTCCCTTTTTTTTCTGCAATTGTGCAAATTTTAATCGTTAATGCCACCAAACAATTTAATGACAAATTCCTAACAATTTTAAATATCATCTAAGTTTGTTTTCCATGAAAATCATTATCTTCATTCTATAATGGTTTTCTTTTAACCAAATTGGTGACTTCTAACAATGATAAACTCATTGATAAAGATAGTCAGTCCTCTGTTGAAGAATATTGCCAAATTTATATCAAGCGGTGATGACTTCTTGTTGCAAATATCAGCCGCTATCAGCGCGAAAATCATGCTCTATAGGCGCACTTCAACTACGCGTCATCCCTTCAACTTTGAGTAACTAAGTTTCCTCCTAGAAGTTGTTGAAAAATTGCATAAAAGCCTGACAATTTCAGGTTTTAGCAAGATTCCAAAACCAAACTAGAAGAAGTCTAACAAGAAATCATAAAATGGAATAGACAATTCTCTGGTGAGGAAATTTGCCACAACAACATCAAGCTAGGGACTTCTTGTTGCTGATCCACCCGTTTTCAGTGCTAAATGTTCTGACACATGTACTTCGAAAAAATCTTATATAACCCCCGTAATTTTAGGGTTTTAGTCAATTTGAAAATCAACATTGAAGAATGAAGAAGGACACAGCCAGAGTCAAATATGCAAGAGATTTTTATTCAGTAGTCTACAAAATAAATCTCAAAAGAGTTACTCAAGAAATTACTGTTTACTACAAGCAAGTCAACTGTCTGCACTCAGCTCACAGTCAAAAGATTGTTTACTACAGACCATTGAGTTATCAACAAAGTTGACTCAAATTACGCCAATCACCTAAACACTAACAAACACAAACCCGATGACATAACGACCACGATGAAGCTAATACACTCTGGCCACAAAGGACGACGACTTGACATAGTAGAACAACTCGAAATATATAAACGCAAGACACAAAACTTAATAAATGAACAGACAAAATTTGCCAGTGAACCATATTCAAAACACTCTTCCCACAATAGCAACAGAAACACAATTACCAGTGCAAACATTACACACGCAACAAATAGTTCTTAAACAGACTTTAGTTTTAGGTTTAGTTTTAAATCTACTAGGTATATATAAATTTACTAGTTTATAAGTTACTAGTTTATTTAAATTTACTAGTTTAGATATATATATATATATGGGGGGGGGACGTTAGTTTAATCGTTATTTAATTTTATTTAAATTTATTTTGTGTATTTTTTATATTCTATTTTGGTTAGTTAATTGTAAGTAAATCTCCCTCCAACAGCAGAGTTTAAAGGATTAGACCCCCACGTGTTGTGTCCACTGTAAGAAAAATTTGCCCTTTAACAACCCAAACACGTGTTTTCCCACCCATCTGGCCACATCCCTTGACCTAGTTTAAGAGTTTAGTTTTTAAAAATACGTCTCAGTTAGTGTGAAACTAAGTTTGCTCTGTGCGAGTCTGTGTTGTCACACTGTCTAAAAAACGCATCCTGAAGATGGGCGAACGCCCGAAACCGGTCGATGACCACAAAATGAAGCAGGCTACCACGGAAAATGTCTCTGATGCTTTCCAGCTCTGCGGAACCAACCACCACAACAAAAAAAGGAAGAATAATTTGAACCTTCATTGACGCAGAATGTCTGTTATAGAAGAATATGTTATGAATGAGACTGTTAAGTGTGATGAATAAATCGTTTCAACTTAAAATGCAAAATGAAAAATGCAAGAAGTCAAAAAAAAAAATTCATAATGCTAACATGAATAAAAATGTATCATAAACATTTCTGTAATTTTTGTCTAATATAAAAATAATAAAATATGGTAAAAAAAAAAATTAAATAACATTTTAATGGAATTAAAGAAGTGCAACATTAATGCTCAGTTAATTTCAACTTGCTATAACTGTAGTCAGATAAATTTTTTTCTTTCTATTAAAGCTGAATACGAACATATTAAAATTCATTCTACCTTTTTTTTAATTCAATTTTTTTTTTTTTTGTCCAACTTTTTATGATGTAAACTATTAAAATACCATTTTAATATAACTTACTATTAATTGCGTAGGCAGGTAGTGGTGTGTACTTAGTGGAAGATACTTATATGTATATGAAAGGAATGGGTCAATGCCATTTATCTATCGTTTCGGCTCTCAATCGTTCAACCGGCTAGCACGAGGCGGGTTTGAATAAAATTAAAGCTAATTTTACGGACCGCCCAATTAAAGGTGATAGTCTGTAAGTATCATGTGTATTAATAGGTTGGTCGTGGACTTCATATTCTCTAACCTGACAATTTTGGTTTCAATATAATGCGTTGCTCAGTTACTGAAAGCTGTTTATTTGAAATCCAGTAGCAGTTAACTATTATGTCGAATCTTGTAATAATGATACTTGACGATAGTCTGTCTCACTTGCTTTCTCACTCTTAAATACTTTGTATCTATTAAATTGGATGCGAAGGGAGGGGGAATTATAAAGTAGTATGTTGATATAAGAGGCAGGAATCTTTTTTTTATTTTTTACTGGAGACAGCAGTTATGTGTATATATATATATATATATATATTATTGGACGCACTTGTCCAACCTTGAGCATTATGTAACGGACGAGGTACGAACGCGCTACACGCGCCTTTTCACGCGGACGTAAAAACCTGCTAACGCGTGTGTGCGCATTCTCAAACAAACAGCTTCAGAAATAGGTAGGACTTCATATTGCGCAAACACTATTCAAGTAAAGAATTTTATATTTTATATTTTATTTATTTTATTTTATTTTTGTGCACATACACACTTTTGTTTTGCAACAATGTTTTTCTATAAAATGAATATGTGTTTACTTTTGATGTATATTACAGTGGTATGTATAGTAAATCATAATGTAATAGATATAACTATACTAAATATTTGAAAATTATGTTTCCTTATCTAGGATTGAAGGTAATATATATAAAGTTTATACTATGGTATACGCAAATCGCGAAATATATAATAAATGAAATGTGCAGTTGAATATTTTCTGAATACTACATCTGTCTTGTACAAATCTCAAAGCAAAGTTTCCAACCTCTGCCACCAATATAATGGATGTGCTAGCTGGAGAGAATTAGTCTGGTTGATAAAATGAGATTGACAATTTTATTAACACTGCTTAACTAATATATTAATTAAGAGGCACAGACTGCCTGGACATTACAATATAGAAATGTTTAAGGTTTAATGGTAAATGAGTAATGACACGTAGTGATTGGATGTATTGAACTGTCCTCAACTTATGGAACTGTCTTTAACTGTGTTTTCATGCACTGTCCGCCGCTATATTTGTACAGTTTCTCCCACTCCAATCCGAGAGAGTGCTTTGAGTTTCAAACTGTAGTAGAATAACTGTAGTTAGCAATAAAACAAGATTTATTTTGTAGACTACTGAATAAAAATCTCTTGCATATTTGACTCTGGCTGTGTCCTTCTTCATTCTTCAATGTTGATTTTCAAATTGACTAAAACCCGGTCTGCCCCACGTAAATGTTGTCACAGTCCGGGCATTTCAACTCGTAAACCCCACTGCTGTCATACACGTCAGTGAACTCGGTACGAGTGCGGAGTTTGTTACCTAATTTGTTGTTTGTTCGGAAGGATAAAAAACGCATCCTGAAGATGGGCGAACGCCCGAAACCGGTCGATGACCACAAAATGAAGCAGGCTACCACGGAAAATGTCTCTGATGATATTCTTCCTTTTACTCTTCTTACCATGCAGTGGCCGATTTTTCTCAGGGTAGTATTCCTTGGACCTATTCTTCTCACACTATATATCTCTGACTTTCCAACTCTTAAAACGCCCTAAACTTTCACATACGCTGATGATATAGCCATTGTCTTCCCTAATTCAGCCAACCTGTTTCTTGCAATAACAAATACATTTTCTGAAACAACGGTTTCATAAATGGAAATTAAAAATGAATATACAAAAATGCCAGTGTGTAATCTTCACTCTTAATCATTCAGTACTGACTCGCCGGTTTATCTAAATCAGACTACATTTCCATGCGCTGTCACAGTACTTTATCTTCGATATTTTTTATTGTTAGACGATTAACATTGAATCCGCATACAAGACAAATGAGAGACATAAAGAAACGTTACTATTTACTAGCGCGATTTCTTAAGAGACGGGCCAAATTTAACCTGAACAACAAAGCACGGATATAGAACGCTATACTTAATAAATCGACATGGACTAGGATTCAAAATATAGGGGTCAGCCAAGCAATCAAATATCTACCGCCTTCAGTCCTACCAATTCAAAATACTTCGCCGTATAATAAACACTCCATACTAGGCCTCTAATAGAACATTCATAACAACCTCAATGTACCTTTTATCAGGGACTTTTGAAAAAATCTCTGTAAAAAATAAAAATTCACTCTCAACTATCATGTCATTCCAATCAACTAATTCATCAGCTCTCACCTTTGTTGCTTCCTGACAATCCCACTCAGCGTCTGAGATAGCACAGACCACACAATTCTCTCGGCGATGGAGTCAACAAATAAAAAATGTTTAGGAGAGTCACCAATGAGCGTCACCAAATCTACACAGCTCATTTTATAGTCAGCTTATTTATTGTTATAGAAATTTTATTGCAATGTAGTTATTATAATTAGCAATTTTCTATAAATATGCAATGATTACTAAATGACATGCTGGGACTTCGTTACATATAAATAAAGGTAAATGGTTTTATTACTTGCTTACCTGAATGGTATGGAATGGTCCTCTATCTCAACATCCTTATAAAAACCAGTTTAAATTTAAGCCTAAAATATCCAGCCCCCACAACATCCGTTAACTCGTTAGAGGTATTTTACATTCCGATATTACTGGGGTTTCCCATTGTTGCAAATTTTCCAAATTGAGTTTTCACTAGAAATGCATGTTTTGAAGGACCTTGACTCTGAAAAAATGTTTTTTACCAAATAGTCTGCATGTGTGTGTGTGTGTGTGTGTAAGTATGTGTATGTGTGTGCTAACAGAACATATCAGAAACGGAGAGTCCCAGAAAGCTCAAACTGGGTATTCCTGCACCTGACACGGAAGTTTTTGGCTGAACTATGGATGAACGGGATCGTCAACTGGAATTAATGGATTGTCACATGGAAGTGGGACTGTAGGGGTATTATTGTACTGCGACCTGAAACATCTATTGTGCCCCCCCCCGGAGCCATCTCAGTGCACTGCCGGTCTCCAAGCAGTGTTCTCTAGCTACATACAACAGTCCCC
The DNA here is from genome assembly GCA_011037195.1 of Triatoma infestans. Classification (NCBI taxonomy): domain Eukaryota; kingdom Metazoa; phylum Arthropoda; class Insecta; order Hemiptera; family Reduviidae; genus Triatoma; species Triatoma infestans. The sequence goes on from JAAEAF010001704.1 coordinate 23,257, forward strand.
ATCACCGGACAGTGAATTGTAGAGGCTCCTAGGAAGAGAAAATCTAAGGGCAGCATGCTGGATTCAAACTCGGGACCTCCGCATTGCTAGTTCAGCGCGCTACTACTGAGCTAATCCCTTCCTTCACTCTTGGCTTACGACAAATTAACTAGGGATGGAGACCCTAGTTTGTGTACTGTATTTGTCCTTGTTCGTAAAGAGTAGGGTGTATGTAATATAAGTGTATTGTGTACTGTTATGACGAAGTGCATGGAGTACTAGAGTTATGGTAACCCGTGGGGTCGCTATTCTCCATTCTCTGCATGCAACAGTTACCTTTTGCGGGCAAGTGTGACTTTACTAAAGGTCCTTTTTTTATTTTTCACGATAATTTTTAAATCGCATTTTCGATCGACCGATTTTTAATCGATATCATATCAGATCAAAGGTGGGTGACTTAATGGAATTATATCAAGTTTGAACTTGCTGTAATTTTAAGGTTTTAGAGATATTCACACACAGCCCATTCGATAAAAGCATTTTTTTGTTTGTACTTAAACAAACATGTATTGTATTTTTTACTGAAACCTCAATTTGACAAAATCAATAGACTTCCACTTATAGCTGTAATTTTTGTATTTTTTTATTTCATTACTACAGTTCAATAATGTGACAATTAATTATTCCATGAAATTCAATGGCTAAATTGAAAAAGGTAAAAAAAAAAAATATCAATTTATCTCTTATATTGTAACCAAATAAATTTTAAGGTTTAGCTAAAATATAATATTGCAATAAAGTAGAAAGTTTAACATTTGTTTTAGTACTTTAAATCAATTTAAAAATATTAAATATTAGAAAACATAATAAAATTTTGATTAAATTTAACCTAACGTTCTACAATCTGACTGAGGTGTTCATTCTCGTTTTATTAGACAACATTCTCTTAAAGTCTGTATATTCTTTTTTAAATAGTACATTGTAAAAAAAAAATGTATATATATATATATACATATTTAATACGACAGTAAAATCCGTTTACAATTCCGTTCACTTGCCACACTTGATTGCGCTCTAGTGTGTAAAAATGGCATTTTAATCTCAAATAAAATACTATTATTAATAATATCTTTCTCTTTAATATCCATTATTCCAAATAAAACAATACTAAATTATGCTGAATTAAAATAAATGTAATAGAAAGTTTTTTTTTTTATATTATTTTTGTATAATCAATAATTTAAGCTTCAACACATAATACTCCAAAGCTTCCCTCTAATGTTCCAAAGCTTGTTTTTAGGGCTTAAGTAAATATAAGTCTTAAGTGATATATAAAAATATGTCCGTAATTATTATTAAATACTCTTCTTTATTTTTTTAAAAGTTCATATTTTGCTAGAATTCAACTCCTAAGAGATATTAAACATATATATATATATATATACAATGTGATGTTCACTGAATACGTAACAAAAGTATAGAAATAATGAACCAGTTCACAAGACATTAATGGACAAAAGAGGACTTAAAGGAGCCATCATTTATATTTCTTTTTTGTAATAAAAAAATAAAAATAAAAACAAGAAAGAATAAAGCTGAACCCATTCAGAGGTTTGTCTAGCATGGCCTTTTTTCATATATAGACATTTGTTATCTATTCTGTTATCACACAGTGGAAAACTTCCTGCCCCTTCTTCATCTGTTTCTATATCCCGCCCACTAAAATAGCTAGTCTCACTCTCTCTCACATTCTCTCTTTCTCACTCTCTCTTATAATACACCATGACAACTATTCATGTTACCTTTCTATGTACTGTCTTATTATATGCCTATTGTTAGTGCAATACCAAGCACACACATACACATACACACACACACTTACACACACTCCTTGTTGGGTTGACTTCTCTCACCTGTACACGGCCACTAGCTGGTGAGAGCCGTGTAAATTCCCCTGTATATTCCTACCATCTGTTCAGAGAGGAATACAATATATGCTATCTCAAACTATTTCAAACTTCGTCCCTACTAGTTTTCTCTTTATTCCTTTCTCTTTCATTGAGATTCTCTCAAAACGATTTGTCTCCTGTGGCCCGGCCACAGAGGCCGAGATCTTTATCTAACGTTAGTTATTAATGACTTTTTTTTTTCTCAGTTGCTATATCACTACTATTCATTCCAATCTTTTCTATTCTTATTGATTTTTTTTTAATAAGTATATTTTTCTTATTTTTTTTTTTTATATATTAAATTAAATGAAAATATTCTGAACCAAGAATTCATAGCGATTCTTAATCTTTTTTTTTAATTTCCGTTAATCTTATGGTAAGAGGAAGTATTACGATTGGGTCAAATGTTCCAAATTGGAAATAATTTCCAAATCGGAAATATATGATTTAAAGTTCCTTGAATTAAAAAAAAAATATAATAATAATCTTTTTATTGACTAAAAGTATGTATGTGGTGTGAAAACAATATCACAAACGACGCTCGAAGGACGTTAAAACAATGTATTCCGTTTAGGCCACCCCCAGGAAGTGGGGTGATCCAACCCCACCCCCACCTCCAGGAAGACAACTTTACTAAAGTTTTTTTTCTTAAGCTTGCCGCAATTTTATTGAAAATGTTTTCAAAAGTTCTCTACAAACTTCATATATTGTCTAAACAGATGAATATATCGTAACTCTTTCATTTAAACAACTTCTCTATTCGATCTTTCAAAAAACTATATTTTCATCTTCAGCTATTTGTAATTAATATATTCATATTTTTTTCTAGACTGAACATGAAAATTTTAATTTTTTGAAAGGTCGAATTAAAAATTATATTTTGTACCAGCTAAATTTCAAAAAATATTTCTATTCAATTTTTTTTTTTTAGATGAATGTATTTATTGGCGAAAATATATTTATTAGCATAAATGTATTTATTGCAAGAATGTTAGCGTGAGTAATTAGATTAAGTTTTTATTTTAGAAATGAAAGAAATTTTTATAAAAAGTATTTCAAACCCTATTAAGTTTAACTTGTTTTAAGGATTAGTCCATTTTAAGGTTTGGAGAAACATTTTTTTTTTTTAAATACTGCACACATCAAGCAGTTATACAGTAAATAGCCGTCAAGAATAGATTATGTAGCTATCAGAGGCATTTTCCGAGATAGCCTGCTACTTTTTGTGATCATCGACCGGGTTCAGGATGCGTTTGTCACACAGTATGATAACACAGACTTGCACAGTGCAAATTCAGTTTACACATTCAGTTTACATTCAGTTCACAATGGATTCAGCTCTCACTGGAGTGTGTAAACTGAATTTGCTCTGTGCAAGTCTGTATTATCACATTGTCTGACAAACGCATCCTGAAGATAGGCGAACGCCCGAAACCGGTCGATGACCACAAAAAGAAGCATGCTATCACGGAAAATGTCTCTGATGCTTTCCACCTCTGCGGAATCAACCATAACCATAACAATGAATTAAAAATATGAAAAAATATTGTACGCAATATGATACCCGAAGTAATTTTAACTTCTAGACTGATAATAATTATATTTTAATCTTTATAAATTATACAAATTATTTGTGGTAATTAAAAAGGATGGCACAATAATAATTATATACTTCCCCCTCGTTGACTGGTGACCTACGTGGGGATGTGTTTGATGTGTGTGTGTGTGAGGAAGGATTCAAGAAAACCTAGGGAATACTGCATTGTTCAGCGAAATATTTAAGAAAGCCACTTAGGCTAGCAGCATGTGCTATCCCAGATCGATCGGCCACAGAAGGAGAAACCAAACGATTGGGAGGGCGCTAATAACCACAGTAGCTGATGCGCCAAAAAAAACAACAACAAAAAACATCAGCAAGAGAAAGTCGGGCAGGTGTTTCACCCAGTTTTTCCACATCTCTTGTTTCACATATTTAGTTAATCGTCATTGGTTTTTCCGGAAAAAAGAAAATCAATACTTTGTAAAAATTTCAATTTAAACCTAAATAGGTGGAAAAATAAAAAAGATGGCATTAAATATGAAAATTTTTGTGATGAAATTTTGTTGCTTCCAACTAACCAAGTATAATTAAAGTTACAAACTGATTCTCCTATGGAGTTTTTGTTTAGTTTTTAAAACGGAAGTAAATAACTATTTTTACTAGCGATGATAAAGACAAAAAAGTACTGCGAGTATACCACACGGTGAATTGTGAGGGGAGGGGAGCGAATTGTCAGCGTTTAAAAAGAAAGGAAATAATATAAGAAAGTAAAAGAATTTACTCAATTAGTACCGTATACATACTCTCTTCTAGAATAAATTCTAAAGGTGGTCCATCTTTAGCGCTCAATCACATTCTCTTCTTGCAATTAGACATGTATTGTCTTACATTTTGAAATAAACTAAGAAATTTACTATTTATAATTCTGTTCACTGCCTAAAAGTCATTTTGTCTAGTAAGGAATTTGTTTTGTTAAAGAAAGTTTACTATACCATCATATCCCCATTATTCCATAATTAATTTACAATACAGAAAAAAATACAATCTAATGTGAAAGACACACACAACTTTCTCTTACTTTAACTGTCTCAGTACAAATTATTAAAAACAAAAAACAAAAATTTGTGATACATTCACGCGACATTCTTTTGCTGCAATTGTAAAAATATGTAATTGACAGAATTTTCTTCAACTGTGAAATTTTTCTAAATTAGCTATAACTCATTAAATAGCGGAAAAGGAATGTTTAAATTTCACATCTGCCAGCTTGCTTTAATCTGAAAATAATAGATCTATAAACTGTCAAATCAATAAATGGTTTTCAAAATAGGACATAACGAGTTATATATTGATTTGATAAATTTAACTAAACTTATTATAATGGAGTTGATGAAGAGTGAAATTAGGCTTGATTAATTAGACGAGATATAAAGACACTGTTATAATATAGCTATAAGTTTACACTGACTGCACTGGACTTGTAATGATTTTATAGAATAAAAGGTAAGAGCAGAGATATGACACGATGCTATGTATGGTTGAATCTGATAGATAGATATATATCCCTTTAAGTAGATTCTCACTGGCTTATATACAGGTTCTCCCACTCTAGCCTGCTTAAGTCAGAGAGTACCAGAGAGAGTCTGTTTTCTCTCGGTCGGGCTTGTGTTCTTTTTCTTGCCGTTACATTATCCAGTCTCCACCATTTAAATAAAGCAAGCATTCTTTTTTATTTAATTTAGCACTTTTAAAGCAATTCATCCTAAATTCTTTCAAAATTGGGCACACTGCTAAGAAATGAAAAGTATCTTCAACAACATTTAAATTATATAAAAGAACAACAGAAATTACTATCTTTAGACCATGGCTTATAATTTAATGACAATGACTCAGTTCTGATTTTAATACAATATTTAGTATATTCAAAGCTACGTAGATTTAGATAACTATTGTTTAAACTGCAAGATAGTTGAGATAGATTTGACACGATTAGAATACATCCTCTTACTTAGGAAGTAAGAGAAAGTAAAGTGTCTAACTTTTGGTGCTGATACCTGTGTATCTCCCAACCCTGTAGCAATAGATGTTTTCTTATTATTTCAGAATTTCAATCTGTTTATAGATATACAATAATTTTCTAATTATTCAAGTAATATTATTGAGCTAGATAATTTTTTTCTAGTGTGGTCCATTCTAATAAATATGTTTATATCATTTGTTGTTGTGGTTGGTTCGTTCCGCAGAGCTGGAAAGCATCAGAAATATTTTCCATGATAGCATACTTCATTTTGTGGTTATCGACCGGTTTTGGGGCGTTCGCCCATCTTCAGGATGCGTTTGACACAAATTTGCTCTGGCAAGTCCGTGTTATCACACTGTCTGACAAACACATCCTGAAGATGGGCGAACGCCCCAAAACCGGTCGATGATCACAAAACGAAGCAGGCAGGCTACCATGGAAAATGTCTCTGATGCTTTCCAGCTCTGCGGAACTAACTACCATAACAAAAATTTGGTTAATTTTAGTTTTTTGGAATATTCTCTCAATAAAAGGGTGATAACGATTTTCATTGAACTTGGAATGCTACGTATTTATAGAGATATAAACACATATTAGTTTTATCTGAAAAATCTGTATGGGAAAATTTAATTGTAGGGGGTTCCATGACGTTAAATTTCTAATATATAGGTTTGTTCAATTGATATGGCGTTCTCTTATAGCTTTTGATGTAATCACTTCAACTATTAACAGCCGTCGGTAGATATTTGTACTCCTACCACCTTTGTATCTATATTAGGGCTAAATCAAAATACCTATCTAAGTTTAAAGAAAATTAATCAAATTTATAATTCCATTGATTGCAATAAGAGAAGGGTGAGTTTTTCACACCAGATTTTCTAAAATTATAAGTCCCTTTAGCATGAATTCGAACAATAACTATGAATCATATTCAATAATTTCACTTAAAAAAAATTAACATATCCATCTTCAATCAGAAACTTCTAATTAACATTAAACCAACCTGATGGATATTGCATGAAGTGGTATTGCGATGATTATAATATAATGTATTATATAGTATAATAAAAAACCATTTTATTTTCATCTTAAACTTTAATTATAAAATCTTTATTAAATAATATTTCAATTTAAACTTGTTTAAAATTTTAATACTCAAATAGACTTGCTCATAAAACTACATGAAAATAATGAGATAATCCGCTCGTTATTTTCACATTTAATTAAAAAGTTTATTAAAGATTTAATACTAATTAAACACTTAAATCAACCACGACCATAAAGATTGTTTAAATAGAAATCAATTTTATTAGAATTATTATAATATCGATTTTTTATACATTCTTTTTAAATATAAATTCTTGTAATAAAATTAATCACTTGGGATCATAGACTTGGGCATTAAAATAAAAATAAAAAATACAATCAAGTCAAAATGATGGGGGCTAAATAATTGGAAAAGTAATTCTGTTGAATGTAAAAAAGGTATAAGACAAATTAAGGTAAATCTGTATAGCTAAAATTTGTTGACTACTTTTGTGATTCATTTTTAGCCCATAATGAACCCGCAAGGGCATATCTGTGCATGCAGTTACTTGGGGAGTAGCGAACGCACCGGTTACCACAGCTCAGTACTCCATGCACTTCGACAGAACAGTACACAATACGCTTAAACTTGATACACTTTACTCTTTACAGACAATGACAAACGCTAGTACGCAAACTAGGGTCTCCGTCCCTAGTTAATTGGCGTACGCCAAGGGAGAAGGAAGGGATTAGCTCAGTGGTAGCGCACGGGTCCCGTGTTTGAATCCAGCAACATGCTGCCCTTAGATTTTCTCTTCCAAGGAGCTTCTATAACTCACTGTCCGGTTTGTTTGTAATAATATAAAACTTTAAGATAATATTATCAGTATTGGAATATTAGCAGGATGGTAGCACATGGGCCGATACCCGGACGCCTCAGGTTCGAGTACAAACTGTGCCACCTTAAAATCTTCTCTTACCAGAGTTTCCACACTTCATTGTAAAATAAAAAAACGATACTAGTTATCGTTTGCTGTGCCCTTTGATTTCGTAATTTCTTTTGTTAATAATCTCAAGTTAGATTGTTTATTATGTATTATCATAATTCAAGGATTAGTTGATGTATTGAAAAATATTCTAACGGAAATAAAAACTAATGGTTTAAGAAACGAACTATGAAAACTATATTTAATAACAGTAACAAACAGGTTTCAATACTTTATTAGTCAAGACAACGTAAGGTAACTGAATAGAAAAATTGTCTTTTGCTTTATTTATTATAGTTAAATGATGTAGGTAACATGTCTGTATGCCTTAAATATATATATTACATATATGAACTTATTTTCTATATATAAGGAGTAGGCAGCCTTGCAGACATATGGGTTGGAAACGTGTTTCTTTGGCAGCACGCGCGGAGAAAATGGCGCCTCCATAGCCCTTGTACGGGTCTAAGTGATTTACAGCGCAAGTTGACCGACCGACTTAGGTATAGAGCGCAATTAAACCTTCAAATAGATATTATTTATCGTTAGCCATAGTGATTAACACGTCTTAACAAATGATCCTGCTTTTATACACATATGGTTAAAAAATACTTTCAAATTTCTTACATATGTTCAATATTATTAATCACCTGATGAAGAATTTAGTTATGCTTTGATTAAAAAAAAAAAAAAAATCAAACAGTTTAAATAGTCTTAGTGTAAACACTTCGAAAGTTGAATTGTCAATCTCGCAAAAAGAAAATAATAAGGGCAATCGAGAAGTGTCAGTACACAAAGAATGTTTACCAATGAGCAATAATACAGGCTTAGCAAGTGACTTTAAGATGTGTACTTTTGAGGGTGTGTATGTGTGGACAAAAGAGAAAGCCATATGTCTAAATAGATGTAGGTGTTATCAACAATGTAGAAGGGAGGTCGTCGACTGCTACTGCTGGGGATGTCCGATGGGACAAACACAAATAGAGGGTGTATCACAGTTAGAACCTTTTTAGTAGTGTCGAAGTATATGTGGTTATGTGGGAGCGCCTTTATGTGTGTGTGTATATCTCCCTCTTCTTCTGACTAGAAAAGAAGAAAGACGTATGATTGGAAGTCTGTTGCAGGGAGTATAGACTAAAGACAGATGACCGGCAATGGTCACTACCACTTATTGGGGTGCTCTACCGCTAGCTACTAGTGAGTGCGATACACATATAGGAGACCTTTCTCCCTCGCCAGCTACCACACAACTTGTTGCCACCCCAAACACCTCTACTAAGTGATAAATACTGCGCTCCCTTCCCTTCAATACAACAACAACTAGTAGTGACCGGACCAGCTCTGCCACAACCGGGTTCTAAGGTTTATTGCCAAATAATTGGGACAACTCTCCTCGTTTACTACCCTACCAGTATTCCATCTTCTTTCCCCAGTAACATTACGGCGGCCGGCCCCTATGTTATTACGACTTTCCTCTGTTGTAAGTAATTTCCTTCCTATAATTTTATCTATTTACAGTAGGATAATACTAAAAGTCCTATCATCCACATGTCTAGCAAATGAAGCATTAAAGAAATATACCAACTACAAGGAAATTGAGAGTGCAATTAACAAATATGGACCACGAAATCCTATTTTTCTGAAAGAATAATATTGAGGAGTCTCTCAATATAACTCCACCAGCCACCAAAAGTTTTACCAGTTATTATTTCCAAGAAGATTCCTGCTTTAAGCGGTCACATTGTTGATTCACCTCGTTTTCCAACGGCCATCTTCTCTTTGATACTAAATCTTTACCACTGAGACTTTTCTATAGATCTCGTCCTCTCCCACAAGCCCACAACAGACTTTAAAGTTCGATGAACTCCACCATATCTTTCTATCTGTTGCCTAATATATGTATATCAACTTTGAAAAAAATTGTTGTAGCTCTTTTTGAGAAAATCTCGAGAAAATTAATTGCCTAATAAAGAAACTATCATTCAAGCAATTTTGACCAATTCTGCTTGTCCGAATTCTGTTGTGATGTTCTACTTATCATTTTCGTTTTCTGATGTTTTAACTCATCAAACTCTGAATAAATATTTTTCGTAATCAGCGGTCATCAAAACATGTAATTTTTGTTACTTATGGCGCAACAGTCCATGAAGGGCCAAGGCTGGCAGACGGCGATTTTTATTGGGAGGCATGTGGTAAGCACACCGCAATTCCCTCGCCGTTTATTTCCGCCCTTCGCTGGCTACCAACTGTAGCTTCCAATTTTTTCTCGATGCTGGGTCAATACCGACTTTACCCTCGCACCCAAGGCGAGTGCGCTAGCCACTACACCAGCACGAAAGGGTATCTGTTGCAGGAGTAATTACTTGGGAAGTACACAATACACAATTAAACTACATACCCTCTACACTTGTTAACTGGCGCAGTACACAAACTAGTAATTGGCATAAGCCAAGGGAGAAGGAAGGGATTAGCTCAGTGGCAGCGCGCTGGACTAGCAACGCGGAGGTCCCGGGTTCGAATCCAGCATGCTGCCCTTACATTTTCTTTTTCTGGGAGCCTCTAAAACTCACTGTCCTGTGATGAACAGTGTGGTCTGCAAGTAGAGAACAATGCTCGGAGTCTCCGGGGGGCTCTAGATCTTTCTATTCGCAGTCAATAATCCCATACAACAATCTACTATCTGGCCACTAGACCAACGCGTGAGGACGCGTTTTTTTTATTTTTTCTTAACTCATCAGATCAAACTCTAAATAAACATTTTTAGCGCTCTTCAAATGCTATTTAAAAATCCCTTTCGCAACAAAAGCGAAACTGGGGTCTCATTTGATCTTCAATAAATTATCGAGATTTCTACGAATAATTGTAGAATATTGGTTTAAAATTTTCTAGCTAATTAGTACTTACTTTTTTTTTTCCAAATTTTTCGACAGGGAATCGCAACCCTCGACAGAACAGAACAGATTATTTGTTGATTTTTTGTCCACATTTTATAATTCAATAATAAGTAATATACAATATCTAAAAAAGTGAATTATTTTAATTTATGAGCAATAATCTGCTCAATGTACTTTATCTGATGTTGTTGAGGTGGTTGGTTCCGCAGAGCTGGAAAGCATCAGAGACATTTTCCGTGGTAGCGACCAGTTTCGGGCATTCGCCCATCTTCAGGATGCGTTTTTCAGACAGTTTGACAACACAGACTTGCACAGAGCAAATTCAGTTTTACACACTGACTCACACTGAAAAACGCATCCTGAAGATGGGCGAACGCCCGAAACCGTTCGATGACCACAAAATGAAGCAGGCTACCACGGAAAATGTCTCTGATACTTTATCTGATATTCAATTTAAATATTCAACAGAAACCCAACTTTTGAACACCACATTTTAGTTATTTAAATTGCAGGTAGGATGGTACATTCTATCCACTTATGTTCTCTACTTACCTAACCTTACTCTCGTGTCCTTCCTTTCTTTTAAGACTCATTTAACTTATTGAATAGGTTGGAACTGATCACCGAGATGTATCACGGTGACGTATTTAGGCGCGCCTTGCCTGCTGCATATCATAAGGCGCTGCCCACAAGCTGAGTCCAAGAAGAAGTAATCATTCACCGTCACTCTACCAGTTCGAACTATCATTCTCTTTCACGCTAGCATACTCTTTGCTAGTTCAACATTGTAAAAGTGCTTGCAGTACCTTACTTGATGAATAAACTACGTTCCGTCAGTGTACTTTCAATCTTATATTACTTTCTGCAAAAACTCCACTACATTCAGAAAGAGTAAATCTCTGTTTGAAACCCTTAGCAATCCGAAATTGATTTATCTCATTTTCATAACTTCTGTTTATACATAAATGCCAAAGGCTTATAAGGACCTTTCTAAGGTCTTCATTTAGAAAAGCTTTCCTTGCGTCTCAAAGGGAAAGAAATTATCACATCACTTTTACATATCCACAAAAGTTGCCATAGATTTTTCTTGATTAGAGGCCAGTTTTTTATCCAAAAGGAGAGTTATAGTAAAAAGTGTCCGTCCTTGATCTTCCTGGTCTAAAACTTCGATCGTTTTGAATTACAGTATATTTTTAGTCCGCCACACACAACCTTAGAAACGTCCCAGACTGCTGTGCATACATTTAATCGAAGAAATCGAAAAATAATTAATGTGTATTTTTTCGTTATTGCGACTAGTAGTAACTAACTGGTTTATTCGTTATTAGCAACTAAGATAACAAGAGTAGGGTATTTATAGGGTAGTTTCCTATAAAAGTAATTAACTAATTTTTAACTGCAGTTTCTAGTTAATAGCAGCAACTAACAACGCAAAATATAGTTGGTAGTTGTTTTTGCAATTATATAATACAACTAATATATTTATAGCTGGATGTAAAAATTCCAACTAGTAGTTGTAGTTAACACATTTTTAGTTGTTATATTTGACGGGAAGATTTAAGTAGTTATAGTTATTAGTTTACGACTATAATAACAACACTTAAGCTGGTAGTTTCTTTTGCAACTACTTTTTTCTCAACTGTAGTTGCGAGAAAGTATTACGAGTTTCAATTACAAACTTTAGTTGAAAAAAGTAATAAAACTGCTAAAGTAACTACAATTACTTTTGTGGTTTTTCAGCTATATTTGGCCCGACTGTGTTTGAACACATTGGATTTATTCTTAATTTTTTAGAGAAAAAAAAATAAATCGTTGCACAGTAAAACATCTTTTGCGCAAGCAAGTCTAGGAGGCTCTCATGATAGGCCTTGTTTAGGAACAAAATTTATGAAGGATGGTCCAAAATGTTTGTGAAAGATGTGATCCAAAAGTTCTTGCGATTGGTAGAAAGATTACTTACTAAAGAAGTGGACTGACGGTGTGATGGAAAGCACGGCACTAAGAGTAATAACTAATAAGTGACTATCTTAACTCCTGCCGACTAATAAATGGCTATCTAAACTCCTACAGCCTAATAAATGTGTCTAAACACCTGCAGAACAATAGACCATGGAGGTTGCAGTGCACTGATCCCTTAAAAAAAAACTCCGAAAAGAAAATAGTTTTCAAGTTGTGGTATATGATTTTAATTACTGTAAACCCCTCTCCCCAAAATTACAATGAACTTCTAAAAACTGATGGGCTTTTAGAAAGAAATAATAGTAATAAAAGTCACAAGGGTTTTCAAAATGATTGGCTGTAAAAGAGAAAAATTTCACTTTAGTTATAACTAAGACATTCCTAATAAGAATCTATCCTTTTTCTTGGATACAACCTTTAGAATAATGGTATATGTAATACATACACAGTCATGAACTTCAGACAAATCGACCATTCTTATTAGTTGAATTATCATTGGACCGGTGATGTTTCCACTACAGTAAAACACGATCAATTTACCTATGTCTGTTTTCTATTAGGTTAAGGTCCGGCGGTCAGAGATTTGTCACAGAATTACCATAATGGCTAACAATTCCACGTGAACCAACAATTGACATTTAACTACATATGTCACTTCATGCTAATCTAATGTAACTAAATATAATGAAATAGGCTATACATTTAATAGAAAGTTTACAAAAGTTTATATTTTTAGAAAAATATTACACTTCTATAAGGGATCCTTCTTTTCTGTGTCTAAATTTGTTGATTGTATATTTATAAAATATAAATAAATAAAATATGGCCTGAACAGAAATTAAGTAGACTTTGCAAACGAAGCAAAAAATAAATGCACAAAATCTCTTAAGAAACACTCGTACAACTTTCTATTACTGCAGTTTAAAAAATTGTAATTTACGAATTTTATGTTTAGTACACCAAATGTAATGAAATCCGACAATGTTTTTATGGAGAAAAATCACAGAAAACTGAACTGAAAAAAAGTTCTGTAAAAATGCACTTCAAAGGGTCGTCAAAGATATCAACAAAGGATAGCCGCCGCAGAAAAAAGAAATATGGAGAGGCAAAAAAGATACATATGGTGGAGCCCATGAAAGAAGAGAGGAAAAGGACAGAATATGAAGAGAAAGTAAAGGAGAATTTTGGAGGAAGAGCCCGAGTGTGATCTGAATACTGAAAAAAGATGGGATAGAATTCAGCCAGTAATTAGGAAATCGGCAATGGAGGTGGTTGGAATGGAAAGAAAACAATAAGAAATCAATACTTTGATGAAGAATGTAACATGACTGCGGAGAAACAGAATGAAGCCAGAGAACTAATGCTGCAGAAGAAAATTAGATCGAGTAGGGAGCTGTATAAAGCATGAGGCTAAGACTGAAGAAACTTCGCAGAAAAAAAAAGCAGAGAAATTGAAGGAAAGAAGCTCTTAGATTTACAGGAGGATTCTAAAGAACATAATACTAAAAAATTTTATAAAAGACTTAAAGAAATCAATGCTGGTTTTAATCCAGTGGTTAGTTTCTGCTATGATGAAAATGGAATTCTTCTGAGTGGAAAACAAAAAAATAGTCGATCGATGGACTCGGTACTTTGAAAAATTGTTGAACCCAGGTACCACACAATTAGGGAATATGGAAGATTGGCTCATGTCGGGGAGTGCTGGTAGATCTGAGATAAGGATACCGCAGGGAGAAGAAGGAGAGGACTTAGAAGAACCTCCCGAATTGGAAGAAGTAATAGAGGCTATTTCCAACCTAAGAATAAAAAGGCTGCAGGTGAAGATTGTGTTCAAGCTGATCTCATAAAATATGCGGGTCAGGGAATGTGGCAGAAAATATATCGCTTGATAGGGGAAGTATGGATGAAGGAAGAAATGCCTGAAAGATGGTCTACAGCCGTGTTGTATCCCATCTATACAAAAAAGGAAGCAAATTGCTTTGTGAGAATTACAGAGGGATTGCCCTCTTGGATTCAATTTACAAGGTGTTTTCCGTACTTCTAATAAACAGATTGTCTAGATGGATTGAAAAAGAATTAGGCAAATATCAATGCGGCTTTAGAGCAGGAAGATCCATGACCGACCTCATTTCCCTAAAAAGATATGTGCGGGGCATCCTAGAGGACAGAGAAGAAGAGGAATACCGAGGTCGCGATGGTTGGAAGGAGTGGGGTGAAATTTGAGAGAGATGGGAGTTAGAAGATGGCGTAGATTAGCCCAGGATAGGGCGGAATGGGCAGTTGTGATTGAGGAGGCCAAAATCCTTCAAGGAGTGTAGAGCCAGAGAAGAAGCAGAAAAATGCACTTCCGATTTACAAATTTCTTTGAAACACTGAATTTTGGCAATTTATTTATTTCTAATTAATTTTGATTAGATAGTGCAATTGTAAAATCAACTATACGTTAAGCCTTCCACTAAAATGCCACTGGGGTGCAATCTGCGGTTTTACCACCGAGTAATATTAAGGACTATTAAAGGGTCTATTCTGGGAGTGCATGTTTGAAGAAAACTGGTTATTTAGGAATGCAATCCCTAACCGAGGTGGGTGTTCGGAGTAAGCAGACAATCGCCTGGGTGCCGACCCATGCGGAGTTCCTTGGTAACGAAAGGGCGGACGCCCTGGCGCGGGAGGGCTCGAAGGATATCTTTATAGGTCCAGAGTCCTTGTGCGAGTGACCCAGGAGCCTCATTCACGCTTCTATCAAGGAATGGATAGAAGACCAGCGTCTACGGTGGTGGGAAAGTACGCCAGGGCAGAGGCAGGCGAAACTCTTCATTAAGAGACATTTGCCTAAATTTACCTACTGAGCCATAGCCGAAGGGATATAAGGCTAATAGTAGGTCTACTAACAGGGCACTGTAGGCTGAATAGGCACATGCACCATTTATTACTTGCAGACAACACATTATGCCGTTTCTGCAGGACCGAAGAGGAAATCCCGGTGCACATCCTTTGTGAGTGTGCCGTGCCGGACTGGTAAGAACAAGGTTTCTTCAACTGGGAACTAATAATCCCAAAGCCATGAGATCATGACGGAGTCACTTTCAGTTTTGCTAGCCTGATTAAGAGGGAGAAGCTGAAGGGTGTGCTATAAACCCAGGGGATTCACAATAGACCTCTTACGGTAGGTCGCAGTGGAATGAGGCGTGGCCCTCCCCAAACTAATCTAATCTATCTAATTAGGAATGCGATTACTTAAAACATGTCTGAAACTTCTGAATACTAACTACTTCTCCAGTAGAGGTCTAAAAATTGTCTTGTGTTTGGTGTGTTATCCAGATACATTTAGGCATATCACTTTTATTTGGAATATTTTTCCGGAAAAATTGTATTTCCAGAGATACTGGGGTTTAAATTACAAAACTAGTGTCTCTGGAGTTTGGTGGTAGCGCTGCCCTGTTATATTATGTGACTGGCATTTCCTCATAACCAACATATTTTTAAACATGTTTATATTTTTTAATAATAGGTAAACTACCGTTTGTGAAAAGATTTGAAGAAAATCTTGTCAGTTACAATTGTAATAAATATAATATTAAGTAAAAGTATTTTTCTTTTCCGTTTAAATAATATATGGAAATTATATCATCAAATAATATACAAATGTTCCATAATATTGTTATACGGAAAACACATACATTAAGTTTAAAGTATATTTTTGAATACATTTTTATATATTATGGAAGATTATCTGCATTAATATTAAGACAAAATATGTAATTTGTAATTAAATAGCAATTCATAGTTATTTTTTCTCATGTCTATGAATATAATCATAGAAATATATCGGGATAAAATTTTCTAAAAGAAAAGGAGTTCAATCACATTTCTCCTCCGTACGGTCACTTGAATGGTCGCGTGATAACTTGTACGCCTTCACTTGCCGAAAAGAATTGCCAAGTAGCGTGGGTAACAATATGGCCTCTATTAGGTGAATGTTAAGAAAATATATTTAAAAAAAAAAGAAAAAAAAAAGCTATACCCAATTAATTGATTTATATTTTGAATAACAGATTATGTACGTAAATTGTTATACATTATTAGTAATTTTCTTTTTTTTACTGGCCAATGGAGTAGTTTATTAATTCTTTAATGGAACAATCGTCAACAAATTTGCCACACAAATGCTCCATTTGCCACTCAGTAGGTCCATTAGCCACCGCATCGAGGCGCCACCCCTGAGCCACCCATTGCAAGTCAACTACGCATTGCATACTCTGTCACCCCCAATGCAATGTTTAGCTGAATGGGCTTTACTTTTCTTTTTTATCTAAAAGCTGTCTCTAAGGATTAGAAAAATTGAATAAAATCTGACCATCTAAGGGACTTAACATTCAGTCAACAGATCAACTTTAAGAAGTTAATAGTACTCAATATCAAACTTGAAAGGTTTCTGAATATTTTCATCAACCCATCATTCTGCTACGATTACAGTTGGAATCCCCCGCCCCCGGCCCAACATTAGAGGAAAATGATTTAGCCAACTCTTCAGCAAGCTTAGCGTCTCTGCGTGTGTCTCAGCCACGCCAAACATTACATTGTCAGCAAAAATGTCAATATGTAAGAAACCCGTAAACAATATTGTAAACTAAATCAATAGAATGAGATGTTTGTGAGGTAATGACCAGAGGATTTTTTAAAGAAACAAAAAAATTCTTTCTTGCTCTACGTTTCGGGTACCATTGGTGCCCTTCTTCAGGAGCTCTGCTCTCCTCAACACACTCCTCCCTTTTCAACGTTCACTCCTCTCCTATCCTAAAGAGCCACTGAAGAAGGGCACCAATGGTACTCATAACGAAGAGCAAGAAAGAATTTTTTTGTTTCTTTAAAAACTCCTCTGGCCATTGCCGTACATACATCTCATTGTAATGAGGAAAAGGGTCGTGAGTTTCGCTCTTTTTTTTGAAAAAAATAAAAAAACTTAAATTCTTGCCAACGTTTCGACAAATATATTGTCTTTTTCAAGGCCTACAACATATAAATACAATAGGTTCTTTTTTGAAAGTCAAAATCAAAAACGAAAAACAGAAAGTAATAAAAAATAAAATTATGCATTAATTTATAAAATTTTTTTGGTTTACTTACATAAAAAATAAAAAAATAAAAACTATTAAATAATCATTAAAACATATCAAACTTGAAAACTTATGTATAATTTTGTAAATAAAAAGTTGAGAACACCTCAACAACACAGAGTATAGTGAACAAATAAACCATAGTGAACAGCGGGCAGGTATATTTATAACGGGACTAGTGGAGAAAGGGGTCTATTTGGAAAAACAAGGTCAGGGATTAGGAAATCAGGTTGTGATAAATTGAAGAGAGACCGTTGGTATCTGTCCTATAATTAATAGAATTTTTCTCTTTTTTTATATATAGCATTTCTATAAAATTAAGTTTTTTCCTATTACGTTCAGTTGCCAAAATACTGGTATTAGAAAAATCAAAATCGTGTCTTTTTTCAGTATGGTGTTTAGTGAGTGCTGTTATATTGTCAGAGTTAGGTTTGTTTTTTCTACAGTCATAGTCGTGTTGGTATAACATGTTCTTTAAATATTGCTTCGTTTGTCCAATATACGTGGCTGGACATTGCTGGCAATTTATTTTGTAAATAATATTTGATTGTAATTCAGTCGGCGTAGGGTCTTTTAATTTAGTGAACAGTTTGTGTATTGTATTCGTTGTTTTATGTGCTAGGATAATGTTATATGGTCTGAGGACTTTGGATATTTTTTCTGATAGGTTTCTTATATAAGGAAAGGAGATATATTTCGGAATAGATGTGGAATTGGGATTCAAGGATGAGATTTGGTTATTATCCGAAATACGGGGCAAAATGCTATTGTTAAGAGGCAATTCAAAAATTTGTTTACATAAAGATTTCGGATAACCATTGTTCTGAAAAAGTTTGGATAGGATTACATTGTTCTTAAAAGTCTCATTGTAATTTTAAGGCCTGACGATTTGAATACCATTCTAAATCAATAGAAGTTTAAACAGAAATGACCAAAAAAAAAGAAGAAGAAATTCATAGTACAAAAGAAATTTACAGTAAAACGAAACATCGCCATGATACATGGCAGTGTTTCTCAACTTGTGTGATATGCACAACTTGGGGTTATAAAATTCAATATACTGTAAAATTACGATATCATTATTGCAGGAGGCTGCGATATGCTGAGGAAAATCTAAGGAAGGAATAACATCACCAAATTTTAAGTTAATACAAATTTTCTAGTTAAATTAAGTTATTTTTATTTATTTTTTTTATATTTTTTTATTTTTAGTGTCTCAACTTAAGACCATGGCAAAAATAAAACCGATAATACTAAGAGAAACTAAAAATTGTCAGACACGGAAAATAAGACCGAGGACCACTGGTCTGTCGAATTTGAAATTGTAAAACTGTTTGCTATGATAGCTGGAGTTTTTTAGAGATTAGACCACAAAATATTACCAAATATTCTGGTGTGAACACTTACTTGGACTTTAAGTACTCTAATTAATACAATTCAATCAAAAAATATTCTTTAAAATTGAAACATTACAATATTAGTTGGACTGGCCATAAAAATGATGGTGGGGATTTTTATTGTATCGCTAAGCGGTCCTATGTAGAGCACGTTACATCAAAATCAAGAAAATCAATTTTTTCTTTTTTTTTTGAAAAATATTATGTATAAAAATGATACGTTTCTATCTATGCAGCAAGCACTCCCTAGTTTGATGGAAATAGTTGTAACCATTTTTTAGAAAATTCCAAAAAAAAACTAAAAAAAAAAAACCTGTTATGTAAAATTCTACTTCCGGTTAACCGATTTTCTTCAAATTTGGATTTCTATCAATCCTCTAATACATGATAATATTATGTAGGCGCTATAACCATATATTCTATTGCAGTGGTACTTTAGTATGCTACTGTTGTACCCTCAGTACCCCTCAATAAATCAATTTAAATTAAACATTTTTCCCGGGAAAACGTTATAAATAAAAGTGATTAGGCATTTATGTGTGTAGCTAGTATACGAAGCTTAAAGAAAATAGTTGGAGCTATGTTCTCATGGAAATCAAGAAAAACTAAAAAAAAAAAAAAAGATATCGCACTTTTGGTAGATGGATATTGGCCTGAAATCTTCGTATCAGACGTGGTGGTATTACTACCTAAACGGAATATCAAGTTTGAGCTTCCTGCAAACATTTTATTTTTGAATATTGTGTTAACATATACACAGGCACACAGACCATTTATTAAAACATCTTTTCATAATCAGGGGACCCCTAAAACATGTATTTCCGTTGAGAACTCAATTACAAAAATCTTATTAGTAGTAAAAGAAAGTATTTTAGTCAAACAATAAATTGTAACAGCAAGAGAGCTGGGAGCCAAAGAGAGCAAGAGAATCTCAACCACTCTCTCGGACAGGAGTGGGAGAAGCTGTATAAATATAGTGACGGACAGTTAAACAGTAAAACACAGTGGAAATCAGTTCAGTACATCCAATCGCTACGTGTCATTTTCATACCATTCTACCTTAAACATTCAACCATTGTAAAAAGTCCAGGCAATCTGTGTCTATTTCTTAATATATATCAATTAACCACGTCTTCTTCTCAATTCATCTACCATACCTAAATTCTCTCCACCTAACAACACATCCATTATACAATCATATAATTTTATTCCACATAAATTACGTATATTATTACATTCAGAAAATTATAGAAAACTTTTATTAACCATTTTTTATTTTTTTTTAACTTTCTCTTACTAGTGGTAAGAGAAAGTATTGCAATTGAGTCAAATTTTTGTAAATAAATCATGTATTTACGAAATCATATAATTAAGAATGTAAAAATGACTTTTTGAGGAAAGCTTTAGCCAAAAATTCTTTTAAATGAACTTTAAAGAATTTTAAGAAGCCTTAACTGAATGTTTTTCAGAGAAATATTTGAAATAAATATTGCAGCTGTTTATATGGGTTGTTTAATGAAAATAGTTCAAACAATTTTTGAGAAAATCGCAAAAGAAAGAGAAAAAAAAAACATTCAGTAAAGTGTTACTTCCGGTTGACTGAAAATTACGAAAAACTGAAGAAATTAAAATTGAGTGACGTCACACTTCCGGTTGATAGATTTTGCCCGAAATCAAGTTTGAGCTTTGTGCATTTTTTTTTTTTTGTTTGAGATATTTTGTTATTACGTAGACACACACAGTCCATACGCTAAAAACACTTTTTACTTTCTCTTACTCCTAATAAGAGGAATTATTGTAATCGTGTCAAATTTTCGATATCGAGTTTTCACCGGAAATATCCATTTTGAAGTCCCCTGAGCCCAAAAAAATAGTTTTTTGCAAATGGTCTTGTGTGTATGTGGGTATATGAACAGCATAGCTCAAAAACGAAAAATCTTAGAAATTTAAAACTTAATATTCCGTTTAGGTATCACCATGAGATCCGACAGTGAGTCATCTGTAAAAATTCCTCGACCGGAAGTACCACTTTACTAGTTAGTTTTTTTTTTTACTTTTTTGCGATTTTCTCAAAAATGGCTCCGACGATTTTCTTGAAACTTCTTATATTAAACTACACATACAAAGATGTACAGTTTTCTACATTACTCTGGGAAAATTCATTTAACTGTGGGCACTTTTAGGGGAGGGTTGGGGTTATGTTTTTCTCTAAAGTGCTATCATAGTTGTACTATCATTCAAACAAAATTAATTAGAAATAAATAGATGACCAAAATTCCGAGTTTCAAGAAAATTAAAAAACCGGAAGTGCCCTTTTACAGAACAGTTTTTCAGTTATCGACGAACTCCTACAAATTTCATTAAATTTGGTACACTAACTATAAAATTTATCAATTTCAATTTTAAAAACTGGAGTAAGAGAAAGTTGTGTGAGTGTTTCGCACCATATTTTTGAAATTTAAAAGTAAGGGACTGTTCTTAGCTTAGCGCTTCTCTCAGAGACCCGAAAAGCCGTCCTGATTGTAGAAAGTTGGGTTAGAAAGATGCTGAAAAGGACAATTTAACAGATTAATTGGACACTGGATTCTGTTGTTGATTATTGAATTTTGTAATAAATTATATGTACATAACACATCTGATGGTAAATCAGCAGAATCAAATGTCGGTCATCGATTATTCTGAAACTATTTTAACTATTTGAAAAATTAGCTAGAGCAAACAGGTTCTATTCATTTAAAGTAATAAAAAATAAGAGAAAGTAAAACTCCAATTTAATTAATTTATTACTTCGAGTAAAACTAGAAGCTACAATTTAGTAAAATGTTCATCCTTTTTTTTTTTTCAATTTATAACATCATGAATAAAATGAATTTTTATTCTCAATTACAAGGTATTTTTTTTATAAAGTGGTATATAAGATACTTGAAAACGACACAGTTAGAACGGTATACTAGTGGCCATGACATTGTTCTCTGTATTGTGCAAACAGGACGAGTTATGTCCGTATAAGTGGCAATAGTTAATAAATTCAGAGGAATGAAAGGGCGGCTAGTGAACATTGAAGATTGAGGGGCGGGGATCACGGTAGTAGCCACAGTAGCTGCATGTATTTTGCAATGTCCACTTTACTAATACTACAAACTTTTATAACGCGCTATATAATGTCGTCAGTAAATAAATGAAAAAAATAAAAAATAAAAAAAAACACCGACAAGCTGGCGTCTAACTAATGTTGTGTCATTTGCTCAGGTGAGGTCAAATTGTACATAAAGAAATAATCACTTAACTTTATAACAGTTTCTTTACAAAATTTTAATTTGTATTATGATTTTCATATTACAAAATTATTTAAAAGATAAAATTTACTTTTATTTGAATGCCCTTTAAAATGCATTAGAGATTATTATAGGTTAAATAGAAAATATTCTCCATGTAATGTTTACAGTTATATTTCAAAACAGTACCGAAAAGGTTTTAAATTTTTTGAAATCTGCTACTTTTGTGCTCATTTAGTTTAATCTCAGGTAGCTCGTTGAGGACCTTTAAATTAGATTATATTGACTGAATTGGAGGCGGTCCTCATTCCATTGCGACCTACATTAAGAGGTTTATTGTGGATCCCTAAAATTATAGCATTTCTCTCAGTTTTGCCCTCTTTTTAAGACCTAGCAAAGCTGAAAGTGGCTCTGTCACGTCATGGCTTCGGGATTTGAAGAAACCTTATCCTCGTTAGCGTCCTCAAGCGTTGGTCGAGTGGCTAGAGCACTCGCCTTTGCTGTGAGAATTCAGAGTCGGTGTTGACCCAGCAACGTGATAAAAAGTGGGAAGCTACAGTTAGTAGCGCCCTAGATAGCGAAGGCCGGAACTAAACGGCGTGGGAACTACGACGTGCTTACCACAAGCCCCCCTATTCAAATCGCCGTCTGGCAAGCTTTGGCTCTTAAAGGGCTGTTGCGCCATAGGTTTTTTTTTATCCTCGTTAGCCCGGCACCCACACAAAGGATGTGTATCGGGGTTTCCTCATCGAACTTGCAGAATTGGCGTTATCTTTATGAAGTAATTGCTGCATGTGCCTATTCAGCCTACAATGCCCTGCTAATGGACCCACCATTAGCCTTATGTCCCTTCGTCTATGGCTCACTAAGACCCTGTTAAATTTAGGCAGTTGTCTCTTAAAAGAGGACCCTTACAAATATATGATCTTTTCTATGACATAAACTGACAAAACTGATTTTGATCATATTGTAATTTTTACTAATTTTTATTATAATGTAGATAATACAATATAAGTAGATATAAAATATTCACCTTAGGGAAGTCTAAATTCGCTATTTTATGAAACCAGCACATTAAGGATGATAAATTCTCATTTTTGTAAGGTGCGAAAATCTGAAAAATAATTCAGTAAAGTTTACTTTCGGTTTAAGGGATTTGTCGGATCCCTTGATGACATCAAGTTTGAACTTCCCGAGATTTTTCGGTTTTGAGCTACGTAGCTACGTTGTTCACATACGCACGCACGCACACACAAATACCAATTGATAGAAACTACTTTTTCGTATCCAAAGTATCTCAAAGTCTTTCAGCTATTTCCGGAAAAGAGTCAATTCTGAAAATAGAATGATCAATTTTTTTGCTCTCTTAATGGAAGATGTTGAGATTAACGACGAATTTTTAGAAATTTCTCCAAAAAGGCATTAACAAGGATTGTACCAGGTAGTATAAAGTGTGTTTACCTCTACGTGATACACAGGGCAACTGGATAAAGCCAAGCTAATAACATATAATTTGATAATCCTTATGAAATATATGAAGTAAAATAATTCCACCAGATATGAACCGATTTTTTGGAGGCCACCGGTATGTAATAAAACACTAACAATCGACAGGCTGAAAAACAGACAGGAAATATCCGGCACCAGAAAACCGATAGAGTACCTCATATATTTGACTGTGTCGTCCCCCGTCACTTCTAATGTGGAAACAATTTTATCATACAACAAAAGCACCAAATATACCGGGAATTTTCACCAGAAATGGTTGCTAATGAGAAGGGTGGACAGTGTAGTCTCCGTGCCAGTATAGTGAACTCCGTGCAGGGAATCCATTGGGGTTGAACAGAGCGTTATAGCGCATAATACAAGAAACTATAATCTATCACATGCTTCATCTCTGGAAGCCGTAACTTTGTTGAATTCTATATTTTAAAATAATATTCCCTCGCGGTTGGGCAATACAATAATTAAAAAAAAAAAAACTAATATAATAACAATGTTAGGAACGAGATTAGGGCATTTGATTTAGAACGCGGAAGTCCCGGATTTGAGTTCAGCAGTGCTACACTTAGATTTGCTCGCTCTAGGAGTCCCTGGACTCATCCGTTCATGATCTGCAACGAGAGAACACTGCCCAGAGGCCGACAGTACACTGAGAAGACTCCGTGCACCAATGACCCTAGATTTTGTCACGCCTTAAAAAAAAAATAATAATACTATAATAAAAACAATAAGTGCGCTAATCCACTACATTCATCGAAGCAAGTAAGCTTAATAATTGCAACATATATTGAACGGTAAAAGCTCCTTAAGATATTCAAAAGATACTAGAGGAATTATCAAATAATACCAAATATCGTGGAAGCTAAACTCTATATAAAAAGATCTATTTTATTGTGAAAAATATTTAAAAAAAAAAAACGCAATTTTAATATTCAAAATTACTTCATTAATAAAAATGAATGAAATGGAAAAGAAATGTATATTATAAAAAATAAGCGCCAATTTGTATTTTTTCAAACTGGAGATAATTAACATAAATGACGTCAAGACTAAATCATGACTATGCATTATATTATAAATGAAGGATGTGAACAGTTAAATTTTGCTTATAAATGGCACTTGAATGAAAAAATAAAATAAAAAATGCATACTAATAAAAGTGAAATCAATAAAAAAAAAATTCCTTGGGACAATGTTGAACATTTTATTACTCTATATTGAAGTTAATATTATTACGTCTTTTTTTTCTAAATATGCAATGAAATTTTCTTTGCAATAAACTCAACAGCTATGCGAACTGCATATTATGATTATGTCATTAAAAACAGTTTTCTAGAGCATAATTACTAAATTGACAGAAAGGGAAGACCAGATGCAGACCAGAAGGAAGACCAGATTACTTGTAAAGATAATAAGAATAAAATATCATTAATGGTTTCATATAAAACAGCCTCAAAGTTATAGTTAGGGAAGGGAATAATAGCTAACTGGTTAGCGTACTGGACACCTACGAGAAGGACACTGGCTTAGAATTTTTGTTCCTTGGAGCCTCTACAGCTCACTGCCCGGTGATGGACAGTGCTGTCTGTAACGAGAGAACACTGTCCGGAGGCGTCAGTGCACTGAGAAGGCTTCGGCACCATATATGTTAACCGCCTTAAATTAAAAAAAAATGCAATAGTTGAGAAATAATGTGGTTCTTCAAGTAGTAAATGTTGTCCAGGTACTTCCTTCTCTATATGCAGTCATAATGTTTGTTTTTTCTTCACCATTCGGGCGGTCCCTGAACTTGGGCTCACACCCGCCCACTCGATTTCAATGGCTATTTCTGGACAATACCAACTCTGGTTGGTGTTACTTCGTAATTTTCATTTCTTTAATCTATGGAATTTCCTCTCAAACCGCCAAGATACAAACACTTAAGCTTAAGGTAACAAAACTGGTTAAAAAACGCTCGTAAGATTTTCCCTTACGGCGTTTTACTCTAATAATTATGTAATATATAAAATGTCAAATCTTCTTTAAACATCAAATTCACACATTTGTCCTAACATAAATATAACGGCGGTGGGAGGATAAGTACCTATCCATGCAGATAGAAGTAGAAACTACATTGTAGTTCAGAAGAGAGCGCCAATAACATTGTACCAACCCTATATAACATTTGTTGGGGGGAAAAAATGTTCCAAATAAAAGTAGATAGGTCTTTTATTTGTGCAGTTAGCGTTCCAAGATTTAAGGTAATCATCATAATATTTTTTTCACGACTCGGCAAATTTGGAATTCTATCGATGCTTCTAAAGTAAATTAATATTATATAGTGCATTGCACTGAAGTGGTATTTTAGATGAAAACCTTAAAGCTACTGTTCTCTCTGAACCCCCAAAATGATAGGTAATGTACATAGTATAGGAAGTTTAAAGGAAATCGTTGGAGGCATTTGGGGGGGGGGGGATCGCGAAAAACTGAAAAAAGAAGAAAAATTCAATAAATTTGCAATTCTGATTATTGGATTCTGCCAAAAAACTTCGAGTCAGATGCGGAGGTAGAAGCTTAAGGGAATTTTAAGTTTAAGCTTACTGCGATTTTTCGTCACACGCACATATATATATATACACGCACACACACAGAGATCATTCGCTAAAAACATTTTTTTCTGACCTAGGGGACCTCAGAACTTTTATTTGAGTTGAAAATGTGATTTCGAAAATTTGATGCTATTGCAATACTGCTTCTTTATAGGAGTGTAAGAGAAAGTAATAAAAAACAGACAGATAGTAACCTCTAAAAATAGACACACGTACTAGTTCAATTACTACTGAAAACTTACTACTACCTAGGTTCAGTTGGATATCATGACATTGTTAAAATACACGTAAGAATGATCATCAATTACCTTTAAGCCAAACTATCCCTTCTGATGCTAAATTCATTTTTTGAATATATTTCGACATTTTTCTTGTTTAGAAAAAAAAATGTTTATTAAAACAACTGTTAAAGACACAAATCGCCAGCAAGGGGTATCTGTTGCTTGCATACAATTACTTGGGAAGTAGTGACCCCCCACAGGTTACCACAGCTCAGTACTTCATGCACATGATCAGAACAATACACAATACACTTAAACTACATACACTACACTTTACAGTCAAGGACAAACACAGTACATAAACCAGGGTCTCCGTCCCTATTTAATTGGCGTAAGCAAAGGGAGAAAGAAGGAATCAGCTCAGTAGTAGCGCGCTGGACCAGCAACGCGGAGTTCCCAGGTTCGAATCCAGCACGCTGCCTTTAATGGATGCCAGAAATTATATCTATAAATATAATTTGAAGAAAATTATGATTTGAAAATAAAATGCAAGTTGGTTAGCAAAAAGGGTATACCCAGGTAGAAGACCACTATTACAGAAGAGTTCATAGAACTAGTCACCTTTGTCTTTTTGCCCCTTCTCACAGGGGAGGATTTGAACTCCTGGGAGAAGGCATACTTTCAAGACAGTCCGAATTAGACATTCAACCAGAAGAACACTTGTATCATTAATCGCTCGCTTAAATTTAGTGCCAGTTTAAGTGTTTAATTTGAGTTTCAATCAATCTATCTACTAATTATTTGACTCTGTGCATTTATAAGTTAATTCAAGATTCACAATTAATAATTACCTTGTAAAATTACTAATTTATTATATAGTTAAAGTATTTATGTAAAAGTGGTTCTTATTCATTATTTCTAATACCTCTATCTCTATCTTAAACATACATACTCACAAGTCCCTTTACAAAACCGTTCGTGCCACACGCTACTACAAACATACAACAACACTGCACACCAACTACATTTGAGTGCCCTCAGATTTTCTCTTCCCGGGAGCCTCTACAGCTCACTGTCCGGTGAAGGGAAGTGTTGTCTGTAGCTAGAGAACACTGCTTTGAAAACAGAGGTCTCATAGCGCATATTACAAGAAACCATAAACACGGCTCGGTGGCCGGCAGTGCACTGAGAAGGCTAAAAAAAAAGACACAAATCATTACCCAGTTTTGATCAAAATCTCCTTAACAACAGTAATGCTTTCTTGTTTTAATTGTTTCTTGATTTGAACTTTGTTCCCACATATCCTACACTGCACATTGAATTGTTAAGTTCTATTTAAGGGTTTTAGATACATTTTTCAGACAAAATTTATTTTAATATTTCTCCCCGGAACTAGACTTTCTTTTCAAATGCTATTTTTAGATTTATGAGATTAAAAACCCTGGTGTGGAAACACTCACTTTCTCTTACTACAGTTTAATACAAATATTAAATTGGTAATTATCTTTGAACTAGAATTTTTTTTTTTTTTTTAACATAGACGCACACATGGTAGGAATATATATTGTTTGACATTGCAGTGCTTAAACATTTTGTATTTAACACTTAAAATTTGACGACATAGATTCCTTTATAGTTCCTTAAAATGATTTCTTTATTTTTTTTTTAAATGAAAAAAATGTTCCAAAATAAAAATGGAACGTTTAAAACTGTGAAGTTAGGCTGGCCAAGTTTAATGAAAATCGTTGTAACCAATTTTGCGAATTCCACAAAATCTCTAAAACCTATTCGGTAAAGACGTATTTCTTTCTGGTTAACGATTTTTTTCAAATTTCAAAATTCTAGTAACTCTATTTAATGATATTCAATATTTTAATATGAGTGATAGAATCGTATTATTGTACAAGGAAAACTTAACATTGTTGCTCTCCTAGAAATAACAAAATTCAATTTTTCCTTGAGTAATATTTCAAATAAATGTAATAGGCGTTTATGATATGCGTAAAGGTAATCTTTGGAGAGGTTTTCGGAAAAAAATAGCGAAAATTTGAAGACGAAAACTTAGTAAACACGTACTTCTTCTGGTTGATGTATTTAGACCGAAACTAAGTTAATCAGTTCCGGTGGTGGTACTTAAACGAATATAATATTTGAGCTTCCTGTGACTTTCAGTTTTTTAGATATTTTGATCATTTATGTAAGTATGTACATTCAGACCATTCGCTAGACATTGTTCGTACGCAGGGGACCACATAACATGTGTATATCTTATGAAAACTCAGTTCCTGTAAAAATTTGACAGATCGCCATACTTCCTCTTCTTACTTAGCTGTAACAGGTTTCTCTTCTGATATAGGATGTTGAAGACTTTTGTCTTTGGTCATTCCTATAGGGTTAGGTTGCCTTCTAGCTAAGATTCGTTAACACTGGGTCCGTCTGGGGTGATTCCTGAGAATTATCTCCGATGCTACATGGACGTTTCTAGGATGGATAGTAGGTCTGGGGCTGCCGTCTATTTTGAGACGGGAGACCATCATTTGGTGGTGCTTCTTGGTGAGTGGGCCACCGTTTTCCAGGCTGAGGTTTATGCAATTCTTTGTTGTATTTTGGATGAGAGGGTGCTTAACACTCACTAATTTAAAAGGTGTTTGTATCTGCTCGGACAGAAAGGCTGCGTTGAAGGCACTTAACTCATGTGTCTTCACTTCCAGATTGGTGTTGGAATGTTCTAAAAGTCAGGAAGATCTTTCTTCATTGAAGGATGTGCTTCTGGTCTGGGTTCCAGGTCATATGGGAATCTTTTGGAATCAGGAGGTGGATAGGTTTGCCAAATTAGGTGCCTCTCTCCCTTTCATTGGTCCCGAACCTGCTGCTGGAGTGTCTTCTGGCACATGTTTGTCAGGCTTCCAGACGTGGGTGACATCGCAGCACTCATCCTTATGGATGAGTGCAGTGAGTTGTCGGCGCTCTAAGATGCTCATTAGGTGTCCGGACGGAGCTTTGAATAGCAGGATCCGATGTCTTTCACGGACCTCTCTCAGGCATCTGGTTGGCTTCCTCACTAGGCATGGTGGCTTAAGGAGACATCTCTATACAATGGGACTCATGCCTGATCCCTTTTGTAGAGTTTGTGAGACGGAGGAGGAAACACCCATGCATCTAATGTCGGATTGTTTGGGCTGTGAGGAGATTAGGTTTAAGACCTTCGGCCGGAATAGGATAACGGTAGAGGATCATAAGCTGTGAGCTTTTAAGGTTTTGGTCCGATTTATTCGGTCTGTGGTGAAACTTAGATGGATAAAACCTGGGCCTGGGCTTTTGTTCAAGATCCACTAGTTGTTATTCTTTAAGGGTAGCTGTATGGGCCCAGGAAGGCTTTGGATAGCGAAGGGTTTTGCCCTCCCGTTCCTTGAATAATAATAATAATAATAATTATTAGACTAGCAACGCGGAGATCACGGGTTCGAATCCAGCCGTGCTGCCCTTAGATTTTCTCTTCCTAGGAGGCCCTACAGCTCACTGTCCG
>JAAEAF010001704.1:56812-116062 GCA_011037195.1 Triatoma infestans
TAATAAACGTTTTGCGTCCTTATGTTCCCAACATTGGATTGTAATTTAATTAATATATTAATATTACCGGATTAATTATATTAATATTACCTAATTACCCAATAGCTAACAGCTATTATTAATTACCTAATTAGTTATATTAGCTTAATTATCAACTTCTTTCCTCAACTGCTCAAGAAAGTTTGATTCCAAATCAGAACTTACCAGTTTTCGAATATATTTCAATTCTACATTCATCATTTAATGAAAGTTCCATAGAAAACTAATTTTGAGGTAATTATAAAAGGTCAGAGATAACCAACCAGTTATTCGCTATCTTCTGGTAATTTAGGCTTGCATTTATTTATTTTTTTACTTTTCCTTATATTACATTTTTTAAAATATTATTTCGTTCGATTTTACTAAATGGAAGTGCCAAATTTCCTGAATACTGCTAAATAGTTCAAATGGTATACCGTCAAATGACCAATTTTAACGCAAACAAATTGATTCTGAGAAATGAAAGCTGTTGATGAAGTAATTTTTGAAGTGATATGAAGATTATAGAATTTAAAATAGAGGCTGATAATTTACAGTATGTTTTTCAAAATGATTAAAAGAAAAAACAAGTATTGAAGAATTTCATCTCAAATTCAAAGCTGTTTGTTAAGATCATTTTAGAATTGGAAATAATTAAAATGTAAATTATTCATAATTGAAAGGGAAATGGTACGCATGTTTGATAAAATCACTCCCCCCCTCCCTAAAAAGACATCTTCTTATGGCTTCGTTTTTGGCATTATACTTATTTTCCAAAAGTCTGCAAAATTGAACTTAATCTGGATCTAAATGACATTTAACAAATTGCAGAAAAAATAATTTGATTTCTCTATTAATTTTAAGGACAAATATCTTTCTGGATCCTGAACTATGACAAAATTGAAAACTGGAGTAAATAAGTGATAAAGCTACAATATACCTGAACATACTAAAGAATAGAAAAGTTTATATTTTTATTCCGATTAATTTATTCAAATTAATAGCCACGTTGTGAGTAGGTTCAGTTTCACTTACAGTGCTTGCATACAATTTTTTTATTTTTTATTTATTTTTATTATTTTTTTAGATTATTTATTTACTCAAGTATTTGCAATGTTTATTTATGATCATCCCTAAGTATTAAATATGTGTATGTTGATTTACCTTTTGTTCAAATATCCCAATGCTCAAAAGTACCAACCCAGTTATCCCGATGTCGCCTTTGAATTTGTCGAAGATCTCTTGCGGCAGAGCCTGCGAAATGTCATTCATCCACCTTCTCCTTCTTGTCTTTGCACATAGCCGTCGTATCTCTTCCGCTTCCGAAATTAAATTTAATGTAAAATATTCATTTGTGTTCCACTCGATTACTAATTTCTTAATTCCATTGTGCTCTTTTTAAGATTTCCTGCAACTTCTCCTTCAGAAGCCCATAACCATTACTAGGAGGCTCTGGTCCACTTTTTTCATTGTTCACCAGTTCTTAGCCCTCCTTTTACGAAAGAACAAGGAGGCTGATTTCCTTCGACCAAAAAAAACAGAATTCATAGTCCCCACCGTATTTCTTCGTCCCTTTACATTCTTTTCTATAAAAAGTTCACTTGGATCTTTTAAATCACAGATATTCAGCATCTTCCCTTCCATGCATACATACATTTCATGCAATGTTGGAGGTCATTTCTATCAATCCGTATCATTTATAAACTTGGTCTATGTAATACAAATCTTGCTACTTATCAGCTGTGATATAAACTAAAGTAATAGTTTATTGATGTAAACAATGTACAATGGAATTTTTGGGTTCTCACCTTCTTCTTGTTTATGGTGCTTCTATTAATCAATGCATATTGTTGTATCAACAGGTTGTAATGTAATAACCATTGTTTCCAGATAATATGAAGTAAAAAACATTAAATAGTGACTTAAAAATTTGAATTAAATCAAACAAAATGATGGTTGACAGAGGCCAAAGAGAAAAAAGCTGTTCAATTATAAAAAGTTTATTTTTTTGTCGTTTCGGAAATCTTTGGAGTCGTTCTGCAGCAACTACAGGAAAATTATAAGTAAATAGTGGAAAGTAACTAAGAGTTAAGATGTAAACAAAGGACGGCATTACAGATTAGAAGAAGAAAAGTGTTTTTAAGAAATACTACCATACTTACAAATATAAAAATTGATAGTAAAATGAAGAAAAAAAACTCTACCAAAATAACATTAAAGAGAGACGGACGATATCTGTAAGGAGAGACAGACGAGTTAAATGCTAGAAGGAGGTTATTATGTGGTTATTTGAATAAGGTGTGTTTACAAAGAAACTTTGAAAGACAAAAAAAAAGAACAAGGATTTATCCGTCCTGACGAAACACGGCACTCAGTCTGGACTTTGCTTCGGTTTCCATAATACTTGCGCCCTAACCGCCTATTCCAACCACTTGAAACGGCTCTGTCTGAATCAATTCAAATTCACCTTAATCCTAACTCCATCAAAAAATTACAAAGAAGACAAGTACTTCATCACCACCATCTACAATATTTTTCGCTTCCTTAAAGTCCATTCCTATAAATTACAATCATCAACTTCTTACACTCTCACGCATGGTTTAATTTTTTTTTTTTTATTCATTTATTTATTTATTTTATTATAAGTTTTTTCTCTCTTCCACTTCTCCTCATTCCCCCCCCCCTACATTTAAGTGTTCAATTTTTTTATCTTTCAGTCTTTTTTTGTAAACACACTTTCTTTGACTCGGCAACAACATTTGATTCGTATACCCTCCTTAACAAGTACTTATCGTCTCTTTTCAATTTTCATACTTTAATGTTTATTTTCTTTTCTTTTTTTTATTGTTTTATTTTTATTTTACTATCGCTTTTTGCATTACTTCTGTTTTTATTGCAGTATTTGTAAGTGTGGTAGTATTTCTTGAAATCTTTTTATTCCTCTATTATGTAATGCCATCCTTTGTTTACATCTAAACTCTTAGTTACTTCACATTCTTCCCTTAAAATATTTCTGTTTTTTTTTTGTTTTTTTTATGTAGTTCCTTAGTAAGGACATCAAAGGTGTCCGCAACTTCGAAAAAATAAAAATTTTTTATATGAAAATTGAAAATTTTTTCCCTTTGGTTGTAGCCAACCATCTTTTTGCTTGATATCTTAATGTAGTGGAAGGACGAAATCGAAAAATAATAGTTTTTAAAAATAATTTAGAATATTTATAAATCAAAATTAATAAAAAGATTGACATTCCCTTGCAAAAGGGCTAGCCAGGTATACAAGTCCAGTTACTGGTACGGTACAAGAACAATTATGGCATTGTACTACCCCCTTCTCCTAACAGGGGAGGAACTGAAGAACAAAGAGAAACATTCCTTCCAAAAGACAGATTTCTGCCAGAATTCAAGGTGGAAACATCGAAACACTACTTCAGGAATCGCTCTCTAAATATCTGTGCCAGTTTCACAATAAATTAAATAAGTTTATAATAACAAATAAGTTGTAGTTATTATTTTAACGGAATATAATTATTATTTATATAACAGTGGTGACTTCTTAATTATTCTTACATTCTATCTCAAGCAAACATACAAGCCCTATTCGCTAAAACGCTCACGCCACAAGCTACCTACACACATCCACACCATAACATTACATTAACAAGGGCCAAACATAACTATTATTAAATAAAATATAATTCAATTTTTTTTTAAGTTACATTGATAGTGAATAATCATCTTTAACAAAAGTATTATTTGCTACAATTTCTATTTTAATTTCAATATTAAAAAAATGTAATGATCATTAAGTTTTATGAATGTATTACAAAGACTTTTTAATATCAATTATATACTAAAATAACAATAATACTGGCCATATAATAATGTTCAGTGCACTAACGTATATGAGCAATTAACTTCTACATTATTGTTCTAGTCTTAAAGCGTAACTTGTAAAATTTATTCCATTTAAAAATCAACAACCATAACCTTAAATTTACAGAATATCTATTGTTTAAAAAAAATGATTACTTTATAACAATTAAAAATTTAATTAATAGTTTTATTGCTTTAAATTTTGTATTATTCCATATTATTATTGCTTTATTATTTTGATTATTCTAGTTATTTTTGTCTTTCTTTAGAGCTACAGCGTTTTTAATAATATTTGAAAACTAATTTCCATAATTATTTGTAATTGGTATAATTAAATTAATTAATAAATATAATATTATTTTAACCACTAAAGATAATTGTAAATTAACATACAATACTTTTACAACATGCCGCTAGAAAAAAATACTTATATTTCTATATTCTCCTCATAATTTAACTATTTATCATAATGTGTTTTTTTTCTTAGATCAGATATTTGGTAATAATACGCATTGTTAAAAAAAAAAATAGTTCATGCATCGGATCGTTTCAGGGAAAAAAAAGCGACACTAAACAATGGACCTAATTTGGTGGGAGTTGCTTAAAATTTTCTAAACTCTATATAAATTAATTTATGTTAACTATTATTAGCTTTGAAACAACAAGTTTGCACATATTATGGAATATATGACAGTCATTTGTTTGTGAATGTAATTTACATAGAACGATGAATACATAAAAATAATATACAGTAAAGATAGAAATACATTTTTTACTTCTTACACCTAGTAAGAGGAAATATTGTAATCGTGTCAAATTTTCGGTATCGAGTTTTATACGGTCCCGAAAATATCCGTTTTGAGGTCACAGAGTACAAAAAAGTGGTTTTGAAAATGGTCTGTATGTGTGTGTGAGTGTGTATGTGTATGTGATCAGCATAGTTCAAAAACGAAAAATCGTAAAAAGATATTCCGTTCAGGTTACCGAAGGGATCCGATTGTAGGTTACCTGTCAAAATTCCTGAACCGGAAGTACCACTTTACTAGTTGTTTTTTTTTTCCCCCCTTTTTTGCGATTTTCTCAAAAATGGCTACGACGATTTTCTTTAAACTTATTATACCAACTATACATACTAAGAGCTACAACTTTTATTTCCGACATTTCTCCTAGAAAATTCATTTAAGCGTACTTTTGGGGGAGCGATGGGGTCCTCTATGGTGCTATTTTAGTTTTCACACAATTCTATCTCCTAAATAATATTAATTCGAATTAAATATATTGTTGAAATTCCAAATTTGAAAAAAAATCGGATGACCGGAAGTGCGTTTTTGCTAAAAAATATTTTTCAGTTTTCTGCTATTTTCTCTAAAACGGCTCCATCGATTTTCTTTAAACTTTTAATATCAACTACACATACAAGGATCTAGAATTTTTATTTGCATCATTTCTTCGGAAAATGCGTTTAAGGGGACTTTTGGTGGTGAGGTGGGGTTAGGTTGTCCTCTAAAGTGCTATTTCAGTTTATGACACAATTCTATCATCTAAATAATATGAATTAGAATTAAATATGTTGCTGAAATTCCGAGTTTGAAGAAAATCAGAAGACCGGAAGTGCGTTTTACTGAACAGTTTTTTTTAATTTTTGTCTTTTTGTCCATAAAAACACTTACGAATTTCAAGAAATTTGCTATATAAAGTATAAAGTTTGTTGTCAATTACAATTTTGAAAACTGGAGTAAGAGAAAGTTGTGTGAGTGTTTCACACCAGATTTTTTTTTTATTTTTATTACACTCACCACCTCACTGCCATTTGCGGATATTAGATTAAATAGCTAGGGATTGTTAAAAAAATTGTTGAGGATTTATGGAAATTTGTTTGTCGTGTATCTGTAACTTCCTTTTTATAATATATGAGATTTCCAAGATCTGTATGGTTTAAAGGAATGGAGACATATAATGGAAGTTTGACTATATTTATGGGTCTCTTAGGATGAAATAATAATATGGCCTGAGAATTGAAACGAGTTGTATTCTATAGCTCTCATTTTAAGTCCAGAGTGTTTCATAATTGAAATTATAGATACACTGTTTTCTATTGATAGTTAGAATTTGTATGCTTCAGTAATCTATAGTCTTTTGAATTAATTAATTTTAAATACAGTGTAAAACGTTTAATACGAAACTGAGGGGACCGACAAATTTTTTCGTGTTAAAAGAATTTCATGTTACACGAAAAAATAGCGGTTTGTTTTCGTCCCGATTTCTCTGCCATTGTACACGTAAAAACATAAGTTTATATATTAAAATTACAAAAAAAAAAAGTAAAAAAATTCACTGATTTTTAACACAAAATTCGCCGAATTCGAAAACTAAGTGATATGTTTCGACAATGGCGTGCCTTTAACCTACATAAAGACAACCGGAAATCTAGCAACAGTGGTAGACATTGTTTATTTTGTTTTGTCTAACGAAACAAAAATAAGCCAAAAAATCTGCATGACAATGTGACTGCAGAAAACAGGTATATTTTGTTCGTCCGGGAAGTGAAATCTTTTCGTGTTAAGCGATATTTGTTTAGTGTTAATGGATAAAAAAATGTATGAAATTACATAGTATTTTGTCGGGACCGCAGTATGATTTCGTGTTAACCGATTTTTCATGTTAAGCGTTTTCGTGTTAAACGTTTTTTCACTGTATTATCGAAAGTATGTGGGTGGCTACAAAATTTCTACCGGAATTCCGAAACTGTAAATGAAACAATTATACAATTTTGTGATTGTTGAAACAAACTTACTAAGAAAGCAATAAATTTACTTGGTATATATCATTTTCTATTTTTTTTTTTTTAATTTAAGGCGTCCCAGCATCTGTGGTCATTTGCGCCCGGAGCCTTCTCAGTGCACTGCCGGCCTCCGGACAGTGTTCTCCCGTTACAGACAACACTGTCCATCACCGGACAGTGGGCTGTAGGGGCTCCTAGGAAGAGAAAATCTAAGGGCAGCACGACTGGATTCGAACCCGTGATCTCCGCGTTGCTAGTCCAGCGCGCTACCACTGAGCTAATCCCTTCCCTATATATTTCCTGTATTATTATTATTATTATTTTTATTTATTATTAAATCAATTCAAACCTCATAAAAAACGAACACAAATTCCGGTCAGATTATTATAATAAATTTGACAACACTATCTTTCGTTTTATATTTTAAGTAAATAATAATAATAATAATAATAAAAAGTCATTCAAAATGTTACAGTTCTTAAATTATTTTATGTATTATTTAAAAAAAAAATGATTCACATATTTTAAATCCCAAATATAAATATGACTGACTGACATATAGGTCTTGAGTTTTCGTCGCAGCTCAGACATTATGTGGTAGGGGAAGTTATTTTTCATGTGTCTCTCCTTGAGTTGACATTCTTTAAAATCCATTGACTTGATATCTTTATTATATTATACTTTATAGAACACAAAAATACACACACACATATATATATATATATATATAAAGATATAAAAGAACCGGTTAGCTGGCTAGTTTTATAATAAGAAAGGTAGTGTTATGTCAACGATAGGCTCTCTGGCCGGCTCCATACTACTGCAATATATTCTTTTTAATGATATTATAAAATGTGCCACATATCACTCATAATTCAAATGAAGCCGGTTTTTCTTATTTTTCTTTAGAATCAACTTAGTGATTCTAGTCTTAAGTTGAAATCTTAAGTTGAACAAAGTACGCTTTTTTAAAAAATAAAAATGTAATGGACAAAAAAAACATAAAAAATAATCATAATATATTTTTATAAGTATACCATCTAAGGACAAAGCCGGTAGTCTGCAACACATTTTTTTTTTGTATCAACATTTACATTTGAAATATAAGGTTGTATTTTTTTTTTTTATCTAATTTTGTGCTGCAGTATTGGATTTATGAGAAAAAGTATCAATTCTTAAATTAAATTAAATAATCTGATGTGGAGCATTTTCACGATTTTTTCTCGTACTGGAATTTTCATATTTATTATTAGAAACATTTTTTCAAACTTAAAATTTTTACTAATGCCTTCAATGTTGTTCATCAATGGAAGAATCGAAACTTAATAGAACTATCTTCTTTCTTTTTTTAATGAGGAAAGCACATCCTCATCCCTACCACAACACCCTTTTAAAATGAATTTTCTCGAAAGAAAGTTAGAAAATAAAGTGATATGTTCCTACATAATTAGTATATCAAGTTTAATAAAAACCCCCTTAGTATCTTCATGGAGAAAATTCGCAGAGAAGAACATAAAAAACTGTTCTTTAAGATCACCCTTTTTTGGTCAACAGAATTTCTTTAAACTTGGAATTTCGGCAACTTATTTAATTCTAGTTATCATTATATTAAATGATACAAACCATAAAATAAACTAAAATAGTCTTGTTATTTTATCCGCCGTAGCATGTATATTCATTTTCTTCCTGGCCGGTTTCGTATTTTCATCCATAGTCAGAGCAAATTCACCAAGTTTGTGTAGAGAGATGATTTCAACATAATGTTTCTGTTACACTCACAATTGTTGGTTTTTCCTGGTTGTATATACTTAAGGCAACAGACCAATAAGTTTAGCCCGCAAGGGGTATCTGTTGCATACAGTTACTTGGGGAGTACCTTTGGGGAGCGACCCTATGGTTTACAACAGCTCAGTATTCTATGCACTTCGTCAGAACAGTACACAATACACTTAAACTACATATTATACTCTACACTTTAAAGACAGTCAAACACAGTACACAAACTAGGCTCTCCATCCTAGTTAACTGGTGTAAATCAAGGGAGAAGTAAGGGATTAGCAAGTGGTAGCGCGCTGGGCTAGCAATCGGAGGTCCTGAATTCAAATCCAGCATGCTGCCCTTAGATTTTCTCTTCCAAGAAGACTCTACAACTCACTGTCCGATGATGAGCAGTGTTGTCTGCAGCTATAGAATATTGCTTGGAGGCCGGCAATGCATTAGGAAGGCTCCGTGAGGCACAATAGATCATTCAGATAGCAGAGCGATAATCCCATACAACAATCTACAAACCAACAATTGTGAGAGTAACAGAAACATTACGTTGAAGTGAAATCTCTACACGAACTGAATGAATATGCTCTGACGATGTGTGAAAATGCGAAACTGGTCAGGAACCAAATGAATAAAATGAATAACTACGACAGATAAAATACCAGATGTTATCCCATCCATATATTCAAACTAAAATAATATTTTAGAGAAAAGCACAATTCCATTCCTTCAGCAAAACAACCCTAAATTGAAGATTTTCGGAAAAAATGTATTAAGTAATAGTTACAGCTTCTGGTATTTTATCCGTCGTAGCATGCATATAGTATTTTCTTCCTTACCGGTTTCGGATTTTCATCCGTCGTCAGAGCAAATGCACCACGCTCGAGAGAGTTCAATTCAACGTAATGTTTCTGTTATAATCACACTTGTTCTTTTATTGGTTGTATATATGTCAGGTTGTAATATTATTAAGCATTGTAGACCCATCCACACATTCAATAGTTATAGCTGTTGGTGTATAAGTTGGTAGTTAAAGTTTATATAAAATGTTGGAGTAGTTATTGAAGAAAATTGCTGAAAAGTAAAATAATCCATTCAGCAAAGTGATACTTCAGTGGACCGATTTTGATCAAAATTTATTGTTAGGTTTCTGAGGCAGAACTTAGATTAAATTTCAATTTTCAACGTTCACCATTTTTCCATTTTTTTATTTATGCTGACCATTCACACACACACACACAAAGACCAATTTCTAAAATCCACTTTTTTTGTGAAACTCATTGAACCTCAAAACACGTATTTCCGATGGAAAAAAGTAATAAATACATGTTTATCAAAATATTGTACGTTATATATATACAATTTTTACGAGAATTTTTCTCACGATTAGAAACAGCCAATTAGATTTTTCTCAACCAAAGACAATCGCAACCAATCAGTTGCGCATTGCAGGGTTAATATTCCTTGGAGATGTATTACCATTTTAGTGCACAATTAAGTGGTTGAAATCTATCAGCTGATAAACTAAGAAATCTTCAGGTATTAGTACACATTGATATTGATTGACACGCCCACAAATTATTATTATTATTAATAATAATGAATAAATAGTGTAATGAACAATAATACAATAATGATGATGATGAATAAATAGTGAATTCTAGACCAGCAACACTCAGAGTTAAAAAAATCGAATAAGAGAAATGGAAATGAGTTATCTGAGGAAGATCATGGATAAGATTCACAAAGAAATGCTACCATTACAGATAGTATCATAATGGAGACAGCGCAGCAAGCTATTTTAAGGTGGTACGGTTACGTTTATTGGTTGAAAGAAGTAGGATATGGCAAAGGTGGCTGATGAAATTGAGGCTTATGAATTTGTCCCTAGTATGCAGAACACTGCAAGCACAATAGCGGAGAAAATTAGGAAATATGCAGAACTGACTGTGGAAATTATTAGAGTGTAGCAAGTAGAGAATGTACTGGTGCTCCCTGAAGTAATTTGGAACACAGGCCAAAAACATTACATGAATCTCTAAAGAAACTGGAACTCCCATCCACTGTGTTCCTCTTAATGCTCCTGGAAACGTGCCGTATCGTCCGCTTATTTTTGAAATATAATTAAGCACACTAAAGTTTGTGCTCGCACAAACTTATGTAACCAGTCATTAAATTGAGAAAGAAATAATAATAATAATAATAATAATAATAATAATAATAATAATAACAATAATAATAACTGTAGATATAGGAATGTGCAAAAAGTAGGATTCAGTTTCTTGACGACATCTTCGTCAAGGAAACGACCTTTAAGAGTTGAAGAATTGAAGGCTTAACCTTTGAGCAAGACTAAGTTTAAATCTTTAGAGCACACCTAAATGAAAATGGAAAATTCGGAGTAGAAATAAGTGAAAGAATAGATGCAGCTAGAAGTTTTTTCAGGGACAAGTGCGAATGGGATTATTAGCCAAAAGAGAAGTTACACTCAGAACAAAATTGGCAGTTTTTAAATCTCTATCTTTCAAGTGTTAATGTAGGAGTACTCTAGTGAATCCTAGACCCTCACACTCAAATTAAAAAAATTGAATATGGGAAATAGAAATAAGTTATTTGAGGAAGGGACATATAAGTAAGATTCACAAAGAAATGTTACGACTAGAGATAGTCTCATAATAGAGACAGCGAGCAAGCTATTTTAAAGGTGGTACGGTCACGTTTGTTGGTTGAAGGAAGTAGGATATGGCAAAGGTGGCTTATGAATTTGAGGCCGAAGGCAGTAGAAATAGAGGGCAGCCTAGAAGAGTTTAGGAAGAAGATATAAGAGTGGTTTTCAGAACAATAGCAATGGACTGGATCAAGAGGAAAATCCTGGTAGGAAACGTAGAGGAATTGAAAAGGCTTTGAAGGGGGGGGTCTATACTGCAACAGCGGTAGATGAGCAAATGATTAAAAAGAACAAGCATAACTCTGTCTTTTGCACCAATCAAATAATGAAATCTTCAGAAATAAAAATGAAATTTTTCTTCCCCCCCCAAAATCGTCAAATTATGTTGTGTAGAAGTTTTAAAAGAAATTGGTGCACCAAAATTAGTTAAGAGGTTTAAAAAAATATATATACTCATAGAATTAAAAAATAATTAACATACTTTTTTATGAATGGATTATACTTTAATAAAAAAAAAAAACACTTTTTTTTTTGCTTTCTCTTACTCCTAGTAAGAGGAAGTATTGCAATCGTGTCAAATTTTCGATATCGAGTTTTCAACGGAAATATCCGTTGTGAGGTCCCCTGAGTCCAAAAAAGTGGATTTTAGCAATGTATGGTTGTGTGTGTGTGCATGTGTGTATGTGAACAGCATAGCTCAAAAACGAAAAAACTGTAGAAGGTTGAAACATGATATTCCATTTAGGTATAACCATGGGATCTGACTGTAAGTTACCTGTCAAAATTCCTCAACCAGAAGTACCACTTTACAAGTTTGTTTGTTTGCTTTTTTGTGTTTTCCTCAAAATCGATTTTTTTCAAACTTTGTACATCAACTGAGCAACAAAGAGCTATAACTTTTATTAGAAACATTTCTCTGTGAAAATTCATTTAAGTGCACTTTTGGGGTAGAGGTGGGGTTAGGTTTTACCTGTAAAGTGCTATTTCAGTTTATTAGACAATTCTGACATCTAAATAATGTTAATTAGAATTAAATTTGTTGTTGAAATTTCGAGTTTCAAAAAAAAAAAATCAGATAACCGGAAGTGCGTTTATATTACCACTTTACTAAATGATTTTTTTTTTCACTTTTTCGCGATTTTCTCAAAAATATCTTCGACGATTTTCTTGAAACTTTCTATATAAACTAAACATACAAAGATCTACAATTTTTATTTAAAACATTTCTCTTGGAAAATTCATTTAAGGGTACTTATAGTGGAGGGGTTGGGGTTATGTTTTTCTGTAAAGTACAATGTACAATTCTATCATCCAAACAGAATTAATCAGAAATAAATAGATGGCCAAAATTACGAGTTTCAAGAAAGTTAGTAAACCGGAAATGCGCTTTTACTGGACAGTTTTTTTTTTCAGTTTTCAACGAATTTCATTAAAGTTGTGGTACACAAACTATAAAAAATTTGTCAATTATAATTTTGAGAACTGGAGTAAGAGAAATTCTTGTGAGTGTTTCACACCAGATTTTGTTTTTTTTAAACAATTTCTGTTGATTAGTTTTTTTTTTAATTAAGAAAGTGTTAATTTCCTTATAATTAAACCTAAGTGTTAATTATAAAATTACTAAATTTAAGTGTTAAATATTCTGTAGTAAAATGATAAGCGAATGGAGAATAAAAAAAAAAAGGACGGTATAGGTCTGGGGTCTGTTTGTAGCGTAGAAAATGCATATAAAATTAAGTTAAATGCATGAAGGAGTGTGCGGCGGTTTGTTCGCGGGTGGTCGAGCTATCAGTATAATCAACTGTACATTGTGACACTGGCTAATACAGTCTACCGATATATACATATATTTTATATAGCACGGCATCAGCTTTACTCTTACATGTTTACTATTCCGCTTAATTTTTTTTTTGTTTTTTATTCACTACTATTATCAAATTCTATGTCTTTCTTTTTTCTATATCTCGCTCGGTTTTTTTTACTTCCTTTATCTAATCTCCATACACTTTTTTTTATAAAGTGCAATATGTTACAAAACAATATAAATAATTAATGACTCTTATAGACGAAGCAACAAAATAAGTGTTTTGGAAGTATTAACAGGTATAAAGTAGTTCTATTTTATTATAAAATAATAAACAATCCTCGATTATATTCTTCAAAATATTGTTTTCTGAAAAAGTTGTGAAACACTCTCTCATACTCCAGTTTTCAAAATTGTAATTGACAATAAAACTTTATAGTTAGTATACCAAATTTAATGAAATTGTTCCGTGTTTTTGTGTGAAGAAATCACAAAAATTTCACTAAAAAACACACTTTACTGGTTTATTAATTTTCTTGAAGTTTGGAATTTCAACAACATATTTAATTCTAATTAATATTATTTAGATGATAGAATTTTATAATAAACTGAACTAACATTTTAGAAGAAACCGTAACCCCACTTCTCCCTTCAAAAGTACCCTTAAATCAAGTTTACCGGAGAAATGTTTCAAATAAATGTTGTAGCTGTTTGTATGTCTACTTCATCTATCAAGTTTAAAGAAAATCATCGAAGCAATTTTCGAGATAATCGCGAAATAATAAAAAAAAAATCAGTAAAGTGGTGATTCCGGTTGAGGAATTTTGACAGTTAACCTAATGGCGGATCCCATGGAATATCAAGTTTAAACTTTCAACAATTTTTCGTTTTTGAGCTATGCGGTTCAATACTTACACACACACACACACACACACACACACACACACACACACACACACCAGACCCTTCCCTAAAAACCACATTTTTGGATTTATGGGACCTCAAATTGGATATTTCCGGTAATAACTTGATATCGAAAATTTGACACAATCAAAATACTTACTCTTACTCTAGTAATAAGAGAA
Source organism: Triatoma infestans (assembly GCA_011037195.1). Classification (NCBI taxonomy): domain Eukaryota; kingdom Metazoa; phylum Arthropoda; class Insecta; order Hemiptera; family Reduviidae; genus Triatoma; species Triatoma infestans. The sequence continues at coordinate 70,812 of JAAEAF010001704.1, forward strand.
AAAAAAAAATTAAGAAAAAAAGCAATGCGAAAAGGTTTAAATAAATAATTTAAACCTTCTGAATTATCTTCTTGGTTTGTGATTTTTTTTATTTTTTATTTTTGAACTTCACTTCTCAAGTGATATTCAAGGTTTGTTAGAAAATGTTCGAAAACAATTTCCACCTGACAAATAGCAGAGTATTCATGGAAATAACGATTACTTTGGACAATACTAAGCTGGGATACGTTTAGTGTGAATTTTTATTATTATTATTATCATTATTACTGTTATTATTATTATTACTATTATTTAAGGCGCGTCAACAGCTATGGTCATTGGCGCCCGGAGCCTTCTCAGTGCACTGCCGGCCTCCGGACAGTGTTCTCTCGCTACAGGCAACCCTGTCCATCACCGGACAGTGAGCTGTAGGGGCTCCTAGGAAGAGAAAATCTAAGGTAGCACGGCTGGATTCGAACCCGTGATCTGCGCGTTGCTAGTCCAGCGCGCTGCCACTGAGCTAATCCCTTCCCTATCTATACAAAATAAAAGTACTGCTGCAAAGATTGCGAAAGGATTGTGATATCAGACATTTGTTTATTCTTAGCTGCAACAAATTTAGTGAAAAGTTGTTTACCCAAACTGGCTAAATCACATTTCCCTTTAGTGATAAAAATATTTCGGTTACAATAAAAAAGAACCTAGGTTTTCCAGCTGGATTCCCATAGTTTGAGTTAAAACGGTTAGTGAAAAGATTATTGAATATGTGGATGGGTCCGCCATGCTGGATAACATTTGGTATTTTATCTGTCATAGCAAGCACTGACCGGTTTCGGATTTTCATCCATTTTCAGGGAAAATCAGTGTCTAGTAAAATGAAAACATTGTGTTTTAAATGAACATTCTTCATGAAATGGATAGATTTACCCTGATGATGGATGAAAATCCGAAACAGGTCAGGAACAAAATAAATATGCATGTTAAAATGCCAGATATTGAAAGATTATGTTTGGATTTCCTATAAAAACATATATATGTATATATTAAAAAACATAAGACATATATATATTGAAAGGGCGACAAATCATTAACTGCCGGTAAAAACTGAAATAGCAAATTACTTATTTGCAAATTTATCCTTTTCAGAATAAAAAAAGTATAAAATCAAAAAGTACAAATCCTCAGTAGCAAAATAACGACTAGATTAATTTCGGCTAATTCTATTAACCGAAAATTGAAGAACGAAATAACATTACTATATACTGATCGATATATTAATGTTTTCGATTTTACTTTGGATTAGCTGAAATTTTGTATCTTAATAATTTGGTGCCTTAAGGTATTTTAGAACCGTTCCTTTAAAAAAGTGAATCAAACAGAAATTTACCTCTAATTGGCCGCTAGCCTAAATATCCAGTAAGTAACTGTTCAAAGTATAATAAAAGAGTATTTTTCTCCACCAAGAAAGTGTGTATATAAAAACACAGCAATAACAATCTAGGTGTAGTATAAAAACATCTATTTAATATTATAATACATAATTCAAAAAAAACGAAAAAAGTTGTTACATTAATAATTTTTCCCAGTTAACCTATAATAATGTCCGTCCCCTAGTTCCATACATCTCTGTACGTACTCAAGGCGGTATTTGTTTATATATATATATATAAAACAGTTGTTATGTTGTGTCATGCAGTTGTTTATCATATAGTAAGCAATATGATGAATTATTTACATCCTGGCCTCAACACTCCAATATTATCTCCTTGTTTAAACCAACTTATTAATGTATATAAACCTTGTAAGGTGTTGATCCATTTTTTTTTTTTTTTAAATTTATATAAATTGTACAGATATTTTACGATCATTTCCACTGTTACACACCAGCGCAATCCTGTGTTGAAAGTCATTATTATACATATTTAACTGGACAATCTTGTTTTTTGATGTTTCTTTTCTTTTTAATATGTATTTTTTCCTTTTGTTCTCCCACTATTCAGACATTTCATTACTGACTTCATCATTATTTTTACACATAAAATGTAGAAAATTTTGTGAATATAGAAAAAAAAACGTATCGAAAAAAAAAAATTTATCGTCAATATTTATCGTATGAAACATTCGATATTAGCTTTATCATTTCCCCATCTTTTAAGTACAAATTAACTTACATATTTAAAATTAATTTTAATCGAATAATAGCCGTTAATCAATGGAATAATTATCACAAAAATAAATGTTTATAATTTCTGTCTTCTTAATCGTAAGATAAGTCGAAAAAGCGAAAAAAATTTTAAAAAGAAATAATAATATAAATAAACGAATACAATAACAATAAGAATTACTGTATTTTACTATAGGAGATAGTTTACCAGTTATTTCTTTAATTAATTATTTATTTCATTGGTTGCCCAATTAAGAGATGCTCTATAAATACAATAATTCAGTTTCCTAAAATAATATTGAAATTAAATAAAACAAATATTATTGACTTGCTGGTATATAAACATTAGCATTGTCATAATATTAAAAAAAAAAAAAAAATCTGTTGTGAAACACTCACACAACTTTCTCATACTCTAGTCGTCAAAATTATAATTAAATTTTATTATTACCAAATTTAATGAAATTTGTCGAAAACTGTTCAGTAAAAGCGCACTTCCGGTTTACTAATTTTCTGGAACTCGAAATTTTTCACATCTATATATTTCTAATTAATTTTGTTTGGATGATAGACTTTTATAATCAACTATGATAGCACTTTAGTGAAAAACATAACACCATCTCTCCCCTAAAAATGCCCTAAAATGAATTTTCCCAGAGAAATGTTTTAAATAAAACTTGTAGCTCTTTGTATGTAAAGATGATGACATGCAAAAATAACAGTTGGAGCCATATTTAAATAAAAATCGTAAAAAAATAAAAATACCAACTAGTAACGTGGTACTTCCGGTTGATGAATTTTTGACATTTTCTAAAAACCACTTTTTTGGATTCAGGGGATCTCAAAACGGATATTTCCGGTGAAAACTCCATAACGAAAATGTGACACGATTACAATAATTCCTCTTACTAGGAGTAAGAGACAGTAATAAATTAGAATTAAAATACTTATTAAGTAATAAAGAAGTAAAGTATGTTATATTGATATAATAAAGGATTTTAAATAATGGTCAAACTAATAACTATAAAAACTGATTAAAGTGGATTGCTAAAAACCATTGACGCTGTGTCAACCCGGAAACTCAAATATTTTTCAAGACAATGACCACGAAAACCTAAAAGATCAATTGTAAGCATATATTTGATTGATAAATAATAGATTTAAACTCAAATTCAATTTGCTTTAAGAAATTATGTACTAAATTTTACTCTGAGTATTAAGAACTAAATTCGCATTTTTTTTTTTCTTTCAACTATATTTTTAAATGCACTGTATGAAATATGAACAATAATAGGGATTGCAGACGAAAAAAGGATTCGTAAAAATTACACTTGCAACGAATGAAACACTTCTATATCTAGTTAATCTAAATCCTATTTAACTATTAACGATATGATTTCAAAACAATTTAGAAAAAAAATGTAACGCCATAAACATCAGATATACTTTTCTATCTGATTGAAAATTTTCACATTTCACTGTTTACACAACAACTACAACATGTTATTCCTGGATAATTGATGATAATACAAATAGAAAATAAGCCGTTCAATTTATTCCACCAGTATTGGAGATAATTCCTGATTTCAATTTGTTTCAACGCTTCAAAAGGTAAGAGAAAAAAAAATCTGCTTTTCATTTTTTTCAGATTTTGATTTTGATGCATTCATATTCTGATTTGGAATAGTGGGCGCGAAAGTGTAGATTATGTAGCTAGCGGTTACAAAATAAATCTAACCGTTTCCCGAGGAAGCGATCTACGTTAGATCCCTTTTCAGATTAATTCTTGCTGTTCTAAAGGCATCATCTCTGCAAACCATACAGGAGAAATACTCGCTAAATGAGTAGTAGGCTGTCTATACCGACGGTTCAAGAGAACCGCTCAGGAGAAAAGAATCTCTTCCATGGAATATTGCCCTTGGGGAAAAGATGTACCATTTTTGATGCGGAAATACAGCAGTACATTTGGCAACCATGAACCATAAATTGGTATCTACCAAGATGAAAAAGATGGTATTTCCATTAGATCGCGTGCTGAAATTCGCTATTCCAGCACTGTCCTTTAATAATTTTCACTCAAATGACAAAGTAAAATGCACAATAAGAAATATAAGCAACACGTTCTGCGAAGGATGAAATTTGTCGTACAATGGGTACCCAGTCATTGCGTTATTGCAGGAAATGAGCGAGCTTATCATCTCGCCAAAGAAGCTAGGCTCCCGCAACCTAATAAACTAATCTCTCTGGAGGAAGCAAGAATGGAAGACACATAAAGGAAAAAAGTAAAAATTCAATAGCAGCTGAAGCTTACGATAAACGCTGGGAGAAACTTTTAACTGATTACTTACCCACTAACCTCCCAAGAAAGTTTTTACGGCTAATTTCCGTTTGGCTAACAAACATAACTACTTGCTACGACACCTGCAGAAGATAGGGACTATTCCACCTTTTAATTATAGCTATGGACGCTGATCATTTGTTAAAGTGCTCAGAGCTATAAAGTTTTAACATAACCGGTGGCGACGCAGATTTCTATGATAGATCAAAGTTATACTGGGGCTGCGCGTAGGAAAATGGATGATCCAAAAAAAAAAATCAGATTTATGAAATATGAATAATTTTTATAGTTGTTCTACTTAAAATGGACTGGTAACTCAACCTCTGGTACGGGCAAGAAGGAGGAAAGGACTAAAATAAGGGACGAAATGTTTGCCACGACCTAGCTGCTCAAGAAAACATTTATAAATAAAATTCATTAAAAAAAAAATACATACATAATAAATACTAAGGACGCAATAATGTTCACATCATTTGAATTTGTATTTGATTCTTATCTTGTTTTGTACCTCAAATATATATTTATGATATTTTCAAAACTGTTCTCACATTTCAAAACCATATGTTTGTTCCAAAATAGATTGTTTCACCATTAGTTCATTTCATCTTCAATCGTTAAAAGGCCACACAACATCTAACATTCAAGATTCAATAGTGTCCCCGATATTTTGTAATAAATGTACGAATGTCATCGGAAATTAAATAAATCTTTTTGCATGTCCAAATTAATGAGAAAAATAAAAGTAATGGGAAGACCAAAGCGTACAAGGAGGAAGTCCAGTCATGTTTCCAGGGGTTGCAGAAAGATTCATTATAGAAAGTAGAAGATATCCTAAAATCCCTTCGTACTATGTGAGGATTAAAGGATTGTTATCCTAATGCTGCAATGAGTTTAGTCTCTTCACATCTCGTCTCTCTTTATATAAAAATAAACTTTTGATACAAACTATCAAATCACTTCCTTGAACGGTATTATTCACATTATCTGTATAAGCTCAGATTTTAAATTGCAAACATTCATTTGTTTCTTTTTTTAGATCCTTAAATTAGTTTAGTTCTTAGATTAGTCTGGTTCTACTTTGGACAATATTTTCTGTGCCAATGAAGTTTTTTTTTTGCGCAATTAAATAGATTACAAGAGGATGCGGGTCCTCACTCTTCTGTAACACACCACTAGCCAATCAGAATGATGTATTCTTACGTTAGGTTATCACTGTCATTCAGCTAAAGTAAATAATATTTACAGCATTTTTTTTTTATTAAAAAAACCCAAACATCTTCACTGTTACTGAGATTCCTAGCTATTTCATTTATGTGTTACCTAATAGTGAAGTTATAGTGTTTATTATATTCGAAACTTCATATAATTTAAGTTTCATGTAGTTTGAAGGCAACCTGCATTTGTGGTATGTCATTTGAAAGTAATCTCATTTATCAAAAAAAACAGTAAATCAAGTTTATTGAGAGCATATTGCATTTATTATAATACTACTACTACTTCACTGGCACTACAGTCCAAAATGTAACAGGGCCTCATGAACAACTTTCTTCTACCCGTCTCTGTCCGATGCCACTCTTCTCCATCTTTTTACACCAAAACCGTGAGGTCTTCCTGGACATCGTCGATCCACCTCTTACGAGACCTACCTTTCTTCCTTGCTCCTCCTGGATTCCCATATAGGAGTCTTTTCGGAAGCCGCTCTTCCTCCATCCTCTCAACGTGTCCCAACCACCTCAAACGAGCCTGTTTTACAGTGGCCACTATATTCTCATGTTACAATTCGTTCAAGTGTGCCACTGAACATCCACCATCTTGGCGCCAAACAGCTTTCTCAGTACCTTATTGCATTTATTATATGAGCAGAAAAATAATGGAATGTTATTTCTTACAACGGAGTTTACCAAATCTTGGACGCTTACAAAAAGGTATAATTTTTAAAAAAAATTGCTGTTATTCTCTTAATTTATTCTTGAGAAGGGTTTAAGAATATATATATATTGTTTTTTCTCTTACTGTGTTCCATTACCACCATTCGCATCGACTGGTAAACATCAATCAGCAAGTCAACTTTTTTTTAAGAGTATAGAAGAGTCGCCAGATGAGTTAGCGTGTTAACCAAACTCAACATCAACCTTGAAAAGTTCGGCTTTTACTTAAACTACCATTAGTACCAGCAAGAATTCTAACTAGCTACATAACTCTTTAAGCGACTTATAACAGCCAACAAACAATACACCATACTACAGTTATCACATTACCAGCGATCATCATAACTCTTCGCTCGGTCACTCTACCTTCTATTAACTCTTTTCTTCACACAATGTATCGTTAAATAAAAATTGTATAAAGTGGGTTTGTGTGTCTTCCTTTCACCATTCATCACCAATTCCTGCTATCCTTAGAATTTTCACCGAAATATATATATTAAGATATTCTGAGTACGTACATAATGCTTTTAGCGAATAACCAGAGCTGTAGAGGGTGTGTGTCTCAAGCTTGGTTTCCATTTAGTTGCCAAATCTGACATGAAGATTTGGGGTTAATAAAATCCATCAACCAGAAGGGTCACTTAACTGAATTTTCGTTCCTCATGATTTTCTCAAAAACGATACATTATCTAAACAGATAAATGCCTATCACTTTTGTTTGTACACATTTTTCCAGAAAAATTGATTATAGATGTGGTTCTAAGGCATTTGTGACATAACAGGTTTTGCACAATGTTATTGGCACACAGTCTTCTGAACTAAAATTCACTCCAGCGACATAACTCTCATATGCTAATCAACACCTACCCTATTTTAATATTTATATAAGGGTAATTGAATAAAAATTTGTGAATTTTATATTAATGTTAACTGATGTGAGAGACGTCTTTAAAGTGTTACAACCCAGAATCCTATGCAAAACTTCTTATTGAATTAAAAAAGAAACCGAGAAGCACGGACTCTCTTTCAAAAAACTGAAAACCGAGCAAACGTAAATCTCGGTATCCATTCTTCTTTCTACAACAGAAATATTCCATTCACAGGTATGAGAAAGAGTGTATGCATTGTGATACGTCATGTTCTTAGTTATATATACGGTGGAGAGATATCTTGGACTATCAGCCAGCTAAGCAGCAACATCTTCTGCGAAATAATTTGTTTGCCAGAAATGAAGATTGTCCACGGAAAGCAATGCTGGATAACATCTGGTATTTTATCCGTCGTAGCATGCATATTTATTTTCGCTGCCAACCTTCTTACATATCAATTTACGTACATATTTTCTTATATTAACCCTGTTTGTATTTCACATCTATTTATTACTTGTACAAGTTTTTGACTGTCCATAAACTTTGCATCGCCTTTTTCAAACTTTATCTATTCTTATTAGTAAAGCATACTCCAGAAATAACTTATCGCCCCCCCCCCCTAATACAGATAATTTGATAAAACACTGAGCATACTTTACTACACTATTAAAATTTAATGTCACATACTTGCAGATAAGTATTCTGCAAAACAGAAAACATGTTTATTATGCACTATTTTCTAATGTCTAATCATAACTTATAATAATACCATTTTGTAATTAATCACACACACACACACACACACACACACACATAGTAACATAATCTTATAACCTCCCCACATAATTGTATATAACCAACAGGTGTAAGTAACAAGCAACAGAAACATTACATTGAAGTGAACTCTCTACACGAACTTGATGAATTTGCTCTGACGATGGATGAAAGTCCGAAACCGGTCAGGAAGGAAATAAATACCGACTACGATGGATAAAATACCAGACAATTCTATTTCTCATTGAGTTTTATAATTGTAACAAAATTAAGGAAGAATGGCATTTATTTCTATTTAGTATCTACGTATATATTTTAAAGTTTTTTTAAACTATACAGGCAGTTATTGCGTTGATAATGTTGTTTTCATAAAGTAAAACGTATTTAATACGCAATGGAGATTTTTTAGTTTCATTTATTGATAAATATACAAAATTCAAACGCAAATTTTAAGATTTCACTTAAATAAATAAACTTTTCACTGCAAAATAAAAATTTATGTTCAAATCCCGGGCTCTGACATAGAATTTCGCTCTGCGACAAAATGTCGGATTTTACATCATACCTGAAAACTTGAGAAACTCATGTGTAAGACTATTATTTTGTGTATGACAGTAGTCACAGAACTCTGAAAGATCGTATTTGGCTTTTATTGATTAATAAGTTAGTAAATATTTAAACTATAAATAGAGTTCTACCATATTTGTGAAAATTTAGATTCGTAATTTATTAATTCTATATATATATATATATATAGGAATATACGACATATGACTAGGAAACTGAAGAGACAAGTAATAATCAAGCTGTAAAATTAGTGCAAATCTGATAATCAATGAAGCATATCAATCTCACTGTGTCACATACATTGTCAAATATGATTTGATCAGTTTATCTCCTGTTGATATTCAAATTTGTTATAGAACACTCCCTATATTATTAAATATGATTATGTCAACAACTAAAAGCTTATATTAATTTTACAATAATTAATTCAATATTATTGTCTCAATTTGATTTTAATATGTTTTCGTAATAAGAAGTTACATCTAATAAATAGATATTTTATCTGCTAATATTTTTTTTTTAAATATCTTTAAACTCACTTTTTACTTACACTTACCCGTTACCTAGTAAGTGTTACATTTTCAAACATTTTCATTTGCATAACAAGTGACCGGCGTTGGATCAAAGAATGAAGCGGGCTATTATGAAGCAGGAACAAGTTTTGTGTGCTTTAACGGAGGTTTGTCTAAAATAATCTAATTATGCAGATATGGGGATCACCCAAATTTACAAATATACGAACTATTCTGACATTCTAATCCAAACTACTTTGACAGATAGTTAATGCTTCCAAATATGTTTCAAACTTCACTTTCTATAACGATCTCAGACAAATATGTTGCCAAGACAAAATATCACAAATACACACACCGTTCGCTCTCTCGTTGCTCTAATTAGATTTCTTTTGGGATTGATCTACTAGAGAGCGCTTGGTCATTCAATTTATTTATTCTATGTATTTGTTGTATATAAAATAAAAAAATATATAAAAATATCTATACGGTATTTTTAATATAAATTATTGTGTTTATGAAAATGTAATGTTTATGAATTGACTCTAGCCAAACACTCAAGATTTAGCATAATATAAATTCAAAGGTTGGTGAAATAATGAAACTATTAATTTATTTTATGTTCTTTTATTTATTTATTTATTTTTTTTTAATTTATTTCCCTCATTTGAAACTTACAACATTTCTAACTCTCTTTAGATTTCATTATAAATTCGTAAAAATATATCATCAGTCAAGTTGTCTTTTTAAATCGATAAATTAAGAACTTTATTTTTCTATTTTTATTTATTTTTTATTTTTTTTATTTAGTAAATGCTCTATGTGTTTAAAAAAACTGGTTTGAAAAAAATAAAATAAAATAGGTATACTATTTATCTATATATACTGCTACAAATACACAGCAATTCATTTTAAAAAAGTTATATATATATATATAAGTGAGAGAAATGAAACGAATTAAGAATGTTCCAGAAAGGCAAACCAGTATCGGCAACTCAATACGAACCAATAATATTCTTGGTCAAGCAAGGTTCTACTGCTGTTGGATTGAAAATCAATCAAGTAAAAAAACCAAGTTAGGGAGGTTGATAGAGTGGCGCTGGCTACTGGAAAGTATTTCTATATATATATAAAGAGAAGGCTTCCGACTTAGGCGGTTGCAATCTGCCAGATGAAGTGAGGCCGAACTCGATTACTTATCTGTATTGCTTGCTATACACATGTCTTAAGATGAACTAGTATATAAATAAGATAGGGTAGGAATAAAAGGGAGATTCATTGATAAAAAGAAAAAAAAAACTATATAGAACTTACTCAAAATGAATAATCAATCTTTTACTTGGCAAGGTTGAACATTAATATTTTATGATATATTATTAAAAAATATTCGCTGTGGAAGTGTTAATGTGTTGTAATTTTCGTTATTAAGACTACTTATTAAATTACTTTTTTTCTTTTTTTTTAATTTAAGCCACTTCAACATCCTTAGTCAATGGCGCCCGGAGCCTTCTCAATGCACTGCCGGCCTCCGGACAGTGTTCTCTCGCTACAGACAACACTCCGGATAGTGAGATGTAAAGGCTCCTATTAAAAAAAATTCGAACGGTAGCACAGCGGGACTCGAACCCTTGTCCTCCACATGGGATTCTACTACGCTAACCACTTAGCTATTCCCTTCCCTTACTGCTTATGTTGGAACATTAAAAGAGGACAAGTTATGGGAAAATATCTGTCATACAAAACAATTGTTATTTCGCGAGTAGTTTGTTTGATGAAATAGTAGTTGTGGTGGTTGGTTCCGCAGAGCTGAAAAGCATCAGAGACATTTTCGGTGGTAACCTGCCTTCATTTTGTGGTCATCAAGCGGTTTCGGGCGTTCGCCCATCTTCAGGAAGCGTTTTTCAGGCAGTGTGACAACACAGACTTGCACAGAGCAAATTCAGTTTATACACTGACTGGAGTTTTTAATTGTATTTAAAACTAAACTCTTAAACTAGGTCAAAGGGAGGTATGGTGATGGTAACTGGGTAGGAAAGGAACACGTGTTTGCGTTGTTAAAGGGGAAAATTTTCCTTAAAATGGAAACAACACGTAGGGGTCTAATTTTTAAACTCTCTTGTTGGAGAGAGATTCACTTGACAATTAAATAATCAATATAAAATATTTTTGAAAAATATTTATATATAATTTGAATTATCAAAAATATTTTTCAAATGCCCCAGATTTTTGAAATTGGCTTTTCACAGCAAAAAAATTGCATACGGCAAGAAACAACAAACACATTATCAGTAATCTTTGCTTGAAGGTCCTCTGAGTACGAAATTTAGTCCTCAGAATTTTGTGTGTATATGAAATCACTAAAAAACGGAATAATTGCAGGCTTAGAAAGGTAATATTCCTTTAAACACAGGAAATGATTACCGGAAGTTTCATTTTGAATTTTTTTTTTTGCAGTTTTTCGCAACTGTCTCGATAAACGATTACAATGTTATACTTTAAGTTTTATATTATTACGGAACATTTATGGTAAATGTAAAGCATTAACAAATCAAGAATGCGATAAAGGTCAATGGCGGTGAGAAATGAAAAAGAATCTTGAATTGCAAAATAAAAAAGTTCGCAGCGATGCACTTCAAAAGAAACAATGTGTACATATAAATGGAGGTAAAAGAAAAATAAAATTAATTAAGTCCAAGAAATGGACATAAGAGTGCGATCATATCAATACTGTATAAACTGCACATACTGTTTGCACACAACTAATAGCATTTTAAGTAGCTTTCAGAGACATTTTTCTCTATTGATCTGAAGCGCAACCCTTTTCGTCACAATATTTCAACAAACATCATATTCCAGTAAATACATTTTTTATTTGACAAGCAACTGAAGAAAAAAAATAAAAATATATAAAAAATCCGTATTCGACGGACGGAAACTTACAAGTCGGAAAGGTATAATATCTATCATTCCTCTGTTTGCTAGTCCATGTCCAGTGTTAACCATTAGTAAATAACAAGTAACCATGTTGAAAAATCATTTATGAACGTAATATATTTTAAATAAACTAGAGATTTATACAAAAATTTGGTCTGAGCTGGGGTCTTGGAGGCGGGCCAAAGGTTAAGATCAAGGCCAGTAGGAGAAAACACGCCACGGTCTTTCAAGCCGAAGTAGTGGCGTTATTTTGCACTAAGGAGATTCTAAGACAAGGACTAGAGAGAAGGAGGGTGGCCATATACTCCCATAAATAAACAGTTATGAAGGCACTTTCCTCACATCAAATGGTCCGAGACAGGTGTGGGACTGCCTAACTGCCCTAACCGACGCGGGTGCTCGGAATAAGTTGATACTCGCCTGGGTGCCGGGACATGCGAGTTTTCTGGGCAACGAGAGGGCGGATGCTCTAACGAGGGACGGTTCGAAGGATACCTTTAAAGACTCCGAACCCTCCTGTGGATTGTGCAGGAGCCTAATTCAAATTGCTATCCAAGACTGGTTAGAAGTACAGCTTCTGCAATCGGGGGAGAGAACACCAAGACAGAGGCAGACAATTCATTAAGAGACATTTGCCTAAATTTCCCCGGGATCTACTGAGTCATAGCCGAAGGGATATAAGGCTAATAGTGGGTGTATTAACAAGGCATTGTAGGCTGAATAGGCACATGCACCAATTACTACTGGCAGATAACGCGTTATGCCGATTCTGCAGGTTCGAGGAGAAATCCCCATACACATCCTTTGTGAGTGTGCAGGCCTAACGAGGACAAGGTTTCTTCAACTGGGGACAAGCAATCCCGAAGCCATGAACTTCATGACGGAGCACTCTCAACTTTGTTAGACCTGATTAAAAGGGTAAGGCTAAGAGATGTATTGTAATTTTAGGGGATCCACAATAGACCTCTTATTGTAGGAATGAGGTCCGCCTTCCGCTTTTGTTGATCTAATCTAATCAAAAAACCGTTATAATATCATTTGGAAATTTCTTATAGGAATCATGTTTTCATTCATATCTTGTAAAATATCGGCTCAAAAAAAAATACCGTTCAAGTAAATTTTTCTTACAAAAATTAGAGGAATCCATTTCTTAAATAAAAACCACACCTCCCCATTTGAAAAAAATGAAGTTGGTGCCTGTATCTCGCTTTTGGAAGCACCGAAACAAATTTGGAAATTAAATTTGGTTTTCTAACAAAAAAAACTACGGGGACACGTATTTTTTAGTTTTTTTCTAGCTATCTTAATTTCCGAGAAAAAGTTGTTATCCATATACCTTGGGACACCTTGTATATTTTTTTATATATTTATTTATTTTTTTTTTTTGTATATTTTTATGAATTAACAATGCATACATATAAATATTCATTCAAAATATAAGTATTCATATAAATATAAATATGTTCAAAACTCTGAAAACACACTAATGTTGTAACTAGAACTTTCCTATAAACTGGCATTTGGGTCAGAGATATTTTCCGTGATAGCCTGTTTCATTTGGTGGTCATCGACCGGGTTTCGGGCGCGTTCGGCAATCTTCAGGATGCGTTTTTCAGACAGTGTGGTGACAACACAGACTTACACAGAGTAAATTCAGTTTACACACCTCCTTACACACGATGACCACAAAATGAAGCAGGCTATTACGGAAAATATCCTCTGATGCTTTCCAGCTCTGCGGTATCAACCACCACAATAAACTGGCATTTCTTTATATCTTAAGTTATTAAGAGCAATTAAATATCATTAAAAAAAAAATGGTCAACTACATAGATACCAATTTATTGATCTGATTTTCTAAATTTTCTTTATTAATTTCCAACTAACTTAGTATTCTAATTACATAAAATATGAAGATTTAGAACTTTTATTTGTAACATTTTTCTAGGAAATTATAATAAGTGAAAGTCGGATTAAATTTTCTTCACCAGATTCATTTTATTTAATTTTTTTTATGTTTGAATCTTGAAATAATATTATTCAAATAGATGCAATTTATGGATATTAGTTTATTCAAAACTATAAGCGTATTAAATAATGTAAATAAAGCACTTTATAAAATTACTTACTAAAAACCATATAAAAACAAATTATTATAATATAAAAAAAAAAAAGAAGCTAAAATAAAGAGATTTTTATAATACATTATAAAATGTAGAAATAAATTAACATATACCAATTAAATAGAATTTTTTTCATACACAAAAGTTTACATTATTTGAATAACCGGTCTTTCTTTAAGATATGAATAATTAATTATGATGGCATACTTGCGCATTCCTTTATCAGCTGTTTATAATTCCCTCTCTTTCTCTCATGCATACATACCTTTATTTGTTTCTTTTTTTTTTTTTTAATAACTTGGTCAATGTCACAATTTCCTTCAATTAATGTTAATTAATACAAGAAAAACAATTTTTTTTTTTTCAATAATTGCAGAATGCTAAATTCAAGGCTAATCACATTTGACCCTTTTAATAGGAAGTCAAAAACTAAACGAAAATAGAAAGATTCTTTTTTTTTTCTTTTAATTTATTTATGAATTCATTTAAGTGGTTAAGGAGGAAGATAGGGATGAAACTATAGCAGACTATACTGATAGATAGATCATCACATTTCCAAGTGATAACGATCAGAAATGAAAGTATCGATCAAAAAATCCGTTACAAAGCTTTTCGATCTTAAAATTTGTATGTTGAATGTACGTATGTAAATATTTAATTTTTATTTGAAACATTTTGCAGGAAAAATGGATTCATAAAGATTCCTGGAGGGATCTAATGATGTAATCAGTTTCGTTGGAATTAAGAGAAAGCTCTTCAAATCCGGTGGTCAGCAATGTGTTCATATTCAGGAACTCTTGTCAACTTTATAATTATATATATATATATAAGTACGCCAGATAGAAATTAAAAAAAAAAATATATATGATACCTAATTAATATTTTCAAGGATATCAAATGTGTGATTAATTATTTATTTATTTAATTTATTTTTTTTAAGCAGCAGAAATAAGTGATTTCGAAAACAACTTTCTCATTTCAAATTGGACTATATACTTTTTTATTTTCTTTTATTTAAACTACTTCTTAAAATAGATTTTTATTTTCATGATTATTGTAAGATAAAAAAATACCTTAAATATTTGCTAAGATATTCAATTTTTTTAATTGTAGATATATTCTCTGCATTCAGATTGTTATTAATTATTATTCTACATTGTTTTTGAGTTTATTTGTTTAAATAAGACATGAAAAACTTATTCATATTAATTGTTCAAGAATCATTATTTATGTTCATATTAATTGGATATCATCATTAAATACCCACAAACACGCCTTTTTTTTTTCCTTTTTTTTTTTTTTGGCCCAGTTTTCATTGATTGCACACGTATTATAAAATCAGAATGGATTTCTTCGCAGGCTTCAGAAATTCTTTCTTTAAATTCTTCTACAGTGGGGTCAGAGTTGAAAAAATAAACTTTATGTATTTATTTATGTTTCTTTTTTTGTAGCCCCAAAAAAGAAATAATCCAGAGGCGACAAGTTTGGTGAGAGAGCCGATCACAGAATAGGACCGTGCCTGTCAAACCATTTTTATGCAGATAAGTGCGATCTAATGACATCCATCTCGCTGAAAGAACATCACTTGCTGTTTGTTGGCAAGCAAGAGGGACAGTTTCAAACAGATCTGGAAGAACTTCACTTGAGAAATGAAAATACATGTTTGCGTTCAATGTTACGTTGTAAAAATACGACTCTTATAAGATGACCCTATTTTACACCCAGCGCCCGCTATAGGGGCAGGCAACACGGAGATTTGTCCGGGGCGCCATTTTGGTTGTATATGTGAGAAAAATATTGATGTTAATTACTCAGTTAATGGAAAATTTCACATAATTTGGTTTTGCTAAAAATTTACAATGTGTAGCGTATTTATATTGTTTATGTCTAAAAGCAAAAATATGTACACTATTATTTGAAAAATTAACGCAGAATTTGTAAAAGGACAATGCTTGAACTTGTTGAACATGCATATACTTCTGTGAACAGAATAGCATTAGCACACGAGCAGAGCGCTGCTTCAGATTGTGTTGAACATGCATAGACTTGCTTAAAAATATATATATATTATTATTCTTATATATATATATATATATATTCTTGGGGGGCGGCAATTTGTCTTTTTGTCCGGGGCGGCGAAACCGGTTAGAGCGAACGCTGTAATACGCTGCAAAGCGTTTCCTTTTAAACAAGGAAAATTATTAATAAAAACTACCAATTTAATCTCTTCCCTTAGCCCCTCAAAAATTTGGGACTCTGTCGCCGGGTCAATCAAAATTCCTATTTCTTAGAATCATATTTTAAACCAGTGACAAAAAAAAAAAAAATTTAAAAACAAAACTTACTTCCAATAAATAATATTCTGATCTTGTTTCATTCCAGGATTAAATAATGTGTAATGTATTTTATTTTGGTCTGTGTGTGTGTGGGGGGGGGGAGTTTCACCGGTGACAATGTTGATAATAGTTATCAACTATAATTATATATTAATTAAAAAAAAAAAGAAATATTTTTTTTTAAGACTAATTATATAAATCAAAATTTTATTTTGCTGTGAAAATAGAAGATTCATGATACATAAAAATGATTTGTTAATTTATCGGAAAAGTGAGAGTGGAATTAAGATGGTGGGTAAAGAGTTCACAGTGATTTTAAGAGATAGCGCCACCATCGGTTAGTGACGTACCCCACTTAAATGACGCAGATATATTCTCAACTTTGTACAAAATAGTAAACAATTTTTTTTTTTTTTTTTATATTAAGCAATTATTTTCCTTTTTGTGTCTTAATTCGTTCATTAACAATTAATATCTAAATTGAAAGTACAGACTTGAAAATAATTTGGAAACTTTCTAAGAGCTAGAATTGTTATTTTCTCTGACTCCTAGGATATCTGCTTGTGAGTAAACCAAATATATCCAAAATGAAAAATTCCAGGCAGCTTAAACTTAATATTCCCATTAGGTACTATTATTACCTCAACTAACACGAAGGATTTCTGGTAAAAATCATCGACCAGAATTGCGACTCCTCTATAGTACCACTTCAATATAATACGTGGTTCTAGATCAATGTTAATATTAACGAACATAAAGAGCAATGTTAAAACTGCAAATCTGAAGAAAATTGGAATACTAGTAACGCCACTTTACAGAATGAGATCTTGTATATTTTGGAATTTCTTTGGTAAATGACTCTCTTAACAATTTCACGTGGAATGGTTTAACTGTACAGTTTATAAAGCTATAACTTTTATTAGAAACATTTTACTTTCTTTTTACGCCTTTAATAAGAGGAAGTATTGTAATCGTGTCAAATTTTCGATTTCGAGTTTTCATCGGAAATATCGTTTGTTTTGAGGTCACCTGGTCAAAAAAGTGGTTTTTAGAAAATAGTTTATATATGTATGTATGTATGTGAACAGAGCTTAGCTCAAAAATGAAAAAATCGTAGAAAGTTCAAACTTGATATTCCGTTTAGGTATCACCACCATGGGATCCGGCAGTAAGTTGTATGTCAAAATTTCCTCAACCGAAAGTACCACTTTACTAAATTTTGATTTTGTTTTTTCACTTTGTTGCGTTTCGTTTTTTCAAATTTATTCCAAAAATAGCTGTAACAGTTTTTTTTTTTAACTTGATATGTTACTACACATACAAATATCTAATACTTTTATTGGAACCATAATTTTTTCCCGGGCAAATTCATTTAAGGCGGATTTTGGTGGCTAGTGGAGTTGGGTTATCCACTGAAGTGAAATTTCCGTTTTAATACACAAGTCTGACATCTATAAAATATTAATTAGAATGAATTATGTTGGTGAAATTCTGAGTATGAAAAAATCGGATGTCCGAAAGAGCCTTTTTTTTTATGTTTTCTGCTATATTTTCTAAAACAGCTTAAACGATTTTTTTTAAATTAATTAAATGTTATAGCATACAAAGAACTACAACTTTTATTTGAAACGTTTCTCCGGATAAACTTATTTGTGGGGGCTTTTGTGGAACCTCTAAAATGCTATCTTAGTTGATTATACCATTCTACCATCTAAACGAAATTAATTAAAAATAAATACATGGCCAAATTTCCCAGTTTTAAGAAAATTAGTAAACCGGAAGTATGTTTTTACTTAACAGTTTTTCATTTTTTAGCAAAACTGAAAGGCTTAATCTATTTGCTGCAGCCAAGAATATAACGGAAAAACTGTAATTTGAAGCAAATATTAATTGCCAGTATCACAACACTGGGAAACGTACCAAGATGACCATATAAATAATCATCAGGTAATAATACGGGTTCCTTTGGTGCTAGGACAGCAAGGAAGTTTATTTAGAAAGTGGTCCAGATGTTAGGGTACGGAAATCACAAAAAAAAAAAAATGCTGGTAGCTAGCGAGTTAATAAAAACAGCTTTTACAGAGCTGGAAGATATTTCCGGAACTAGTCATAGGAATTCAGTCAGCCCGGATAGAAGACGCCGACACATACTAGCTAATGTATAAAATACCTAAAAATGTTCTCTTCATATTAATATAAAACTTCACTATTATCTCAATATTGTAAGTTGCAGCAAACCACGTTCGAGAGAGGGGAATAGCTAAGTGGTTAGCTTACTGAACTTCCTTTGTGGAGGACACGGGTTCGAATCCAGCTGTGCTGCCCTTAAATTTTTCTTCCTAGGATCCTCTACAGCTCACTGTCCGGTGAAGGACAGTGTTGTCTGTAACGAGAGAGCACTGTCCGGAGGCCGGTAGTGCACTGAGAAGGCTCCGGGCTCCAATGAACGTAGATGTTGATAGGCCTTTAAAAAAAAAAAATGTTCAAGATTATTAGTTCTAAATGTAGAAGAGTTTAAATGTAAATTACCTGTAATTGAGACTGTACTTTTACTTTCTCTGACTTCTGTAAGAGGATTGATTACGATTGTGCCAAATTTTTGATATCAGGTTATTACCGTAAATACACGTTTTGAGGTCTCCTAAGTCTGAAAAAGTGATTTTTTTTGAAAATAAACTGAGTTTGAGAGTAAACAGCATAGCTCAATTTACGAAAAATCACAGAAGGGTTCAAACTTGACATTCCGTTTAGGTATCACCTAAACATTCCATTCAACAGGAAGTTATTTATCGAAATTCTTTAACCGGAAATGTCACTTTTGGGAGTAGATTTTTTATTTTATAACGGATCGAAAGATTTCTTTAAACTCCTTTGTATATTATATCAACTTAACACATAATAAGTGTTACAATTTTTATTTAAAACATTTCTATGGAAAAATTCATTTAAAGTATTTTGAGTAAATTTAATTAATTTGGGTAAAGTTGAAGTTATATTTTCCTTTAAAGTGTTATTCGAGTTATTTATACGATTTTATCGTCAGGAAAATACCGTCAACTCCCGATTATCCGGTTTGCTGATTATCCGTGTCTGAATTTAAATTAAAATATAATTATATCTATATGTATTTTTTAAATACCTATTTGCTCGCTTGATCTGAAAATGGAGAAGAAGAAATTATCAATCGCATTATTCACAACACGGCCCTGAATTCTGTTGACACTTTGTTGGAGTACATCGATCATAATGGGAATTCGAATATAACTTCATAATAGCTCTTAGAAAAATTCGAACTGATATTTAAAAAAAAAAAATCATTAAAAGACAGATTTTCTTAATAATAATGAGCATTAAACATGTTAAAATAATGGTCTGCCTTAGAAAGGTATAAATATGATGTATTTTAGAAATAAATAATTATAGTTCGGATTATCCGTGTTTTTCGATTATCCATGCTGCCTCTCCCCATCATTAGCCCCGGATAATCAAGAGGTTACTGTATATGCGTCTACAAAATTGGCTACATTGTTAGTCATAAAAATTTTGAAAATTTATATAAATATTAAAAGAGTGATTGAAATTCTAACTTAACGGTTTTGTAGATAAAAAATGAAATTTATAACTTATAAAAAAAGAAAAAGGAACTGATATTTTCTTGAAGATGAAGAAGCCATTGGGAAGAATTAATTAAAATATTAAATAAGCTTATTAAAGAAAGTTAATTCTCATTAACATGTTTTCTATTATTATAAAAAAAAAAAAAAATAATTATAATAAAATATTAAAAAATTATGGTGAGAGAGTGACAATAGAGTGGAAGAGAGAGCGAGAAGAGAATCGTAATTCTTTGGCAGCAAAATTTTCTTTAATAATTGCCTTTCAATATATATATATATTGTGTGTGTGTGTGTGTCTGTGTGTGTGTGTGTGTGTGTGTGTGTGTGTGTGTGTGTATAGATGATTTTTTTTTTTCTTTAAGTAGGGAAAAAAAAATTAAAACAAACTATTATTATAATTTCCATTCTTTTGTTTTATAATGCGGCACGATTTCACATATTTCCGGTCATTTACGTTGAAATGTTAAGTTCAATTTAATTAAGACTGGCCAACAGCTAACCGAGTTCAACCAGGGAACAGTTTTTTTTATACATATATATATTAAATTATATTAAAAAAAAAAGAAAAAAAAAAAGACTGAGCAGGAGATTGTGTAGCTGTGGCATCTCTGAGAATTATACATATATATTTTTTTTGTATCTTCCTTCTTTTATTCTTGTGTGTGTGTGTGTGTGAGGTGGAGTGGCCGGCAGCACGCGCTCGCTCCATCAGCTCACTTACACAACACACAACTAGTTATGTGATCCCAAGCTTTGGACAACCTATTTAACTTATCATCTTTCTTATTCCTTTTATTACTATTCTACTTACATATTTATTTTTGCACTAATATTTACATATTATCAATTATTACAAACTTTATCAATTGCCAAATATAAAATTATTTCAGTTACTTTTTACTTGGTGAAGAAAAAAAGTACTGTTGTAATTAGGTTTACCCCGGAAATACATATAATTAACATCACCTTAAGTACAAAAAAAAAAAAGAAAATGTGTTTAGCGAATGGCGAGTGAGTATGTAGGGTCTGGGCAAAATATACATACACGAAAAATCTGTGAAAAAAATGTGCTGCTAGATCCACCTTTGAATCCTACGCAAAGGTTTCACTCAAAATCCGTCCAATCCAAAGTGTGAATTATTTATTGTTTTTTTTCAGTTTAGTGATTTTTCTAAGAAAAGAAAAAACATTCCTTATGATATTCTTTATACGATGCATATTAACATATCACAACATATAGGCCTGTCACTGGATAAGATTAGAATGTTGTAGGGCATTTGCACTGCGGAGCCTTCTTATTGCACTGCAGGCCTCGGAGCGTCGGAACAGTATTCTCTAGCTACAGACAACACTGCCCATCACCGGATAGTGACTTATCGAGGTCCCTAGGATGAGAAAATCTAAGGGCAGCAGGTTTAGAAGCCGGGTTCTCCGCGTTGCTAGTAACTAAGCTAAAAACGGAGCTAATCCCTTCCTTCTCCCTTGGCTTATGCCAATTAACTACGGACGGAGACCCTATTTGTGTAAATGTTTTCGTCATTGTCTGTAAAAGGGAGAGAGTGTGTGTAGTTTAAGTGTATTGTATACTGTTCTAAAGTAAGTGCTGTGGGAACCCGTTGGTTCACTAATCTTCAAATAACTGCATGCAACAGATACTCCTGGCAGGCATAGGCCTGTCACTATTCAAACGGTGCGAATGCGAATGATAAAAACATTCATAAATATAAAAAAAAAATTACCTCCTAGCATTGTCCATACATATACACTTTCTAAACAGGTGTATACATTCAATACTAAGAATGAAGCTATGTAACTACCTAATGATCTAGCAGGATTAACAGGTGTATGCAGTTTTATAATAGGTATAATCTAAATTTGGGTCAGTGCTTGTCCGGTTGGTTGGTTAGTTGGCCATTGCATGGTTAAACGTCATTAATAACAATTTTAAACTCACTCAAGGACTTATAAACAAACCAGGCAAAAAGCATTTTTTTTTTTTTTTTTTTTATTTATTTATTTATTTTTTTCGATTTATTCCTCAGGAATAAATAACAAGAATTTAAAAATTCAAATCAAGGATAATAATACTCATGTTTACTAAGAAATGAATGATATTAAAAATATTTATCTATGAATTACTCAAAATGGGAAAAATTTGGAAGAAGGATTTTCATATTTTTATTTCCCCTTACTTTCAATAAGGCAAAGTATGCGATCATGTAAAATTTTCGAATTTGAGTTTAAAATATAAATACATTTTTTGAGTTGCGAAAAAATCTGGTGTGAAACACTCACACAACTTTGTCTCACTCCTCTGTTCTCAAAATTATAATTGACAAATTTTATAGTTTGTGTACTAAATTTAACGAAATTCGTCGAAAACTGTTCAGTAAAAGCGCACTTCCGGTTTACTAAATTTCTTGAAACTCGGAATTTTGGCCAACTATTTATTTTTACTAATTAATTTTGTTTGGTTGATAAGAATTGTATAATCAACTATGATAGCATTTTAGAGAAAAACATAACCCCATCCCTCCCCTAAAAGTGCAGTTAAATGAATTTTCCTAAAGAAATGTTTTAAATAAAAATTGTAGATCTATAATGTTTAGTTTATATAAGAAGTTTCAAGAAAATTGTCGGAGCCATTTTTGAGAAAATTGCGAAAAAAAATGAAAAAAAAAATCATTTAGTAAAGTGGTAAAGTAAACGCACTTCCGGTTATCCGATTTTTTCCAAACTCGGAATTTCAGCAACATATTTATTTCTAATTAACATTATTTAGATGGCAGAATTGTCTAATAAACTGAAATAGCACTTTAGATCGAAACCTAACCCCTCCTCCCACAAAAGTGCCCTTAAATGCATTTTTCTGGAGAAACGTTTCAAATAGAAGTTGTAGCTCTTTGTAGGTGTCGATGCAGCAAGTTTAAAGAAAATCATCGGAACTATTTTTGAGAAAATCGCAAAAAAATAAGAAAAATCAACTAGTAAAGTGGTACTTTGGGTTGCGGAATTTTGACAGATAACGTACTGTCAGATCCCATGGTGATACCTAAACGGAATATCAAGTTTCAACTTTCTACGGTTTTTCGCTTTGGAGCTATGCTGTTTACATACACACACACACACACACACACACACACACACACGGACCATTTGCTAAAAACCACTTTTTTGTAGTTAGGGGACCTCAAAACGGATATTTCCAGTGAAAACTCGATATCAAAAATTTGACAAGATTACAATACTTCCTCTTACTAGGAGTAAGAGAAAGTAAAAAGATTTTAGTGAATGGTCACTGTGTGTTTTGTGTGTGTGTGTGTGTGTGTGTGTGTGTGTGTGTGTGGTGTGGTTGTGATTAAAAGTTTTTTTCGTTGTCGTTTTCTTTTATTGATTTTTTTTTTCCTTTTTTTCTTATTTCTTTCTTTTTTTTGTATTTAAGTATTTATCATCTTTTTTTGTTTATTTTTTTATGGTGTTTTTTGTTAAATAGATATTCTTTTTTATTATTTTTTTTTTTATGATTTTTTTTTTGTTTTGTTTCTTTATTATTTGTTTTTTTTTTTATATTATCCGCCTTTTTTTATTTGTAGAATTCCAAATTTGAAGAAAATCGGTTTATCCGTAGTCTCCTACTTTATAGAATAAGTTTCTGGGTATTTTTTTTTTTTTTTTGGATTTTTCTCGAAAGCCACTTTACCGATTTCTTTTAAACTTAACATGGTAACTGCCCAGATATAAACATATTAGATTTATTGTGAATTTTTTCAAGAGAAAATGGAGTTTATTTAGTTCTGCAGACTTTGTGGCGTTAAATTTCAAATTGGGTTTGTTCAATGTTGGCGCTCTCTCCTGAACTATAATTTAATTAGTAACTACCTATTTACGTATTTGTTCCCTTACCGGATCCATATTTATGTTAGGACAAATTGAGTAAAATATGAAGCTTAAAAAAAAAAATGTTTGTTGAATATTAATTGGTACATACTTTATGGATAGGTCTGCAATGCAAGATAACATCTGAGATTTTATCCGGCTTAGCATGCATATTATTCCTGTTTCTGACCGGTTTCGGATTCTCTGTAGCTATTGAATCACATATAGAGAGTTGACTTCAACACTTCAATTTTTTCGCTCGCGCACTATACAAGTCTAGCTTGAAGTGTAGAAACGCTTGTTGAAGTAGTGGGTATGGTTTATAAGAGTTGATATGGTTTACAAAGGTTTATAATTCATCACTAACTGCATTTCTATCATTTAGAATTTTTGAAAAGCATGAATCTGGTAGGCGAGACAACATAAGAAACGAAAGAATAAGAAGTAGCCCAGAAATAGAACCCCTTATGTAAGAGATGGATGTCAACGCGACAGTTGAAATGGTTTAGGCTCGTCTGCAGAAGGGAAGAATATAATAAGAAGACGAGATATCTGATGGATGTCAGAATTGCAGGTAAACGGCCCAGAGGAAGGCCAAGGATGGGGTACCTAGAATGCATTGAGCGTCTAGTGGAAGAAAGAAATGAATGAAAATAATAGTTTGAAAAATAGTTTAGAATATTTTATAGTTTGAAACATCTAATTTTGTTAATATTTTAATGTATCTTAGTGAAGTGAAAAGAGTCGGGTACTGTAATTTGGGGTCATTGCTATTAGGGAAACGAAGGCACAAAAATCCGTTAAATTAATACAATGCGACTTGGCCAACAGTTTTTGTTAGAGAGACCATTCCTTCAGGACAGTCTGCACTCTGCCTTCAAACAAGAACAGTCTGCATTCTGCTTCCAAAGCCAGAACACTTGCTTCAGGAATCGCTGTCTTAAACTCATGCGAGATTTGCCTTTATTCTAGGTAAACATCATTTTATTAAGATACAGTTGTGATATTGTAATGTACTTAAATTTGCTTAGAGAATAATATATTTATTTTAAAAACAGTGGTGCTCTCTTGATTATTACTAATACTTCACTCTCTTAATCATATACTTACAAGCCCTTTTACTAAACCGCTACTGCAACATACAACTCATCACACCAATTACATTTCAAGCGCCTTAGAGGTTAAAAGAGGACAATCGACCGCGTCCATGAAAAGAATGGCTCAGGAGAGAGACAAATATTGGTAGAGGCATAATAATATCTGGCTCAACGCTGAAAGGCATAAGAGTCTCAGGGAAAGAAGAAGAATCGGTAGAGTAAGTAAAACAGTCTTGAGAATATTAGATGGAAAATTAAGAAAATAACAAGGAAGATGCTGGGTTAAAGTTAGTGACCCATCCTGTTATGTATGACCCACATAGATGAAAAAGCAGTTCTTCTTGCAAAATGTGTAAAAGATTGAGGATCAGAAGTGATCATATGAATAAATAGTAGAAATATGGAAATTAGCCTTGACTAAGATCAAGAATCTAAAATGTCGAAATATATATCTTGTGTGATTAACAAATAATTGCTTATTGAATAAATAAACGGCTCTGGATTTTTTTTTTTTTTTTTTTTTAACATATAATTCCAATTATTAGACCCCCTCCTCCCACCAAAAAGGAAAACTCAGGTTAATTAAAAATAAATGAAATATAAATCAAATTAGTGGCAACAAGGAATCTGTCAAAAATGAATCTATAATTAAATTATTCACACATGAAGTATTTATTGAAATTTTCCTAAATGGTTTGTTTGTTTTGTTTTTTTTATTTCCAAACCTTATAAATAAATATAAATAATAATTATACACAATTTGTGAATGTAATTTGTTACAAATGCATAATATACATAAGTTGAAAAAAAAAAATGGAAATAAAAAAAAAATATTACATTGTTGTAAACATCTCATTTAATCCACGGCTTAAATGTAAAATATGATAATTTATACCTTTATATTTGAATAATAAACGAGTTTTTTTAAATAAACTTGAAACGCTATTTAGGCAGCTGTATTCATCAACACTGGTAGCTTTACCTATTTACTTTTGATTCTTCGAACATTTTGTCAAAAAAAAGTAAGAGTAAACATCAATCTTTTCTATCATAATACAAAATTTTCTACATTATATTAATGGTTTATGCATTCGCAACTAAAACAGAACCAACTTCCTAGGAAAGGTGTTAGTACATGAGCATATCCTTGTCAGAATACGTTATAGATAGATAAAACTAATTTATTAAAACGAAATGAAAAAAACTGACTTTTTTCCATTAGTTTCAGTTCTTCAGGGGGGTCTTGAACTAAACGATCTTTAATAATTATTTCCATTCTAGCTTAGGTATTTCCAACAGAAGATAGGCTGCACTTAGGCCATAGATAGGTCCATTGTAGGATCAATCCCATTTATATAATCTCATTAACAGCCTCTATATCATTAATAAACCGTCAGATTCTATTGTGTAAGGTATCTTCGATTTAATATTCGCCACCAGAGAGACACAAAATTTCGAAATTTTGGAGTTTCCACAAGAGTCAAAATCCGGATCGGTGGCACCATAGGTAAAGCGTTAGCAGTTGAGATAAATAGAATTTCGTTTTTCATAGTCCGCAAGGGGTATATGTTGGATGGAGTTACTTGGGGAATAGCGACCCGAAGGATTACCACATCTAAATACTCCGTACACTTCGTAAGAACAGTACAAAATACACTTAAACTACATACACTCTACCCTTTACAGACAAAGACGAACACAGATTAGGGGTGATGGGTACTGTTGTCTGTAGCTAGAGAACACTGCGGGGAGATCGGCAGTGCATTGAAAAGGCTACAGGGGCACAATAGATCTTTCAGGTGGCAGTGCAATAATCCCCTATAACAATCTAAAATCTAATATCTAATACTTTTAATTACTTGGAGTCTCTATATACGCAAATGATCTGAGTTTATTCTTTATGATATAAGACTAGCCAAAAAGTATATCTTGATAACATTTTTAAAATCATAAGCAGGCATCACAGTGGGCCCCAGCCGAGGTATAAGTGCTGAACCTCCTTTTGGAAGCCCCGAGTTTCTAGATTAGATTAGATTAGGTATCACAAAATTTTGCACTTCAAACAATATCTAAACAAATGCTTTGATTAATGCTCTAAGAAATTAAAAATAATTTATTATTTAGTCACATTGTATAAATGCAGATTTAAATATACCAATGATTTTGAGCTATTGAAAACAAACGTTTGTCATATTATAAGAATAAATAAAATTTTTTTTTTACAATCAAGTCTAACAAAAATTAGTTTATCAGTTAATTTTAAATCAGCTTAAACCCTATTATATCAGCTTAATTATAAATTAGACAATAAAAATTATAAACTCACCGACAAAAACAGGACGCTCTTTTCATACTTTTTGGAACACTTTTCATACTTGGCTTTCAATTTCAAACTATACATATTTTATTTTCCATGGTTAATAATGTTATTTCAAAAATAAACAAAATTAAATGAGATCAGAAATTTGAAGTCTTTATGAAAATTAATTAAATCCAATGATTTGAAAGAAAGTCATCCAAATACTAGAAAAACGTTAGAACGATCAATTAAAATTTATTGATATTTATTACTTAGTTTTCCTCCCTAATACTCAGGCTCTGGGCCTTCCGTACAATCTCTAATGATCTAGGTACCGAGTAATTAAACGATTGGATTTCATCTTACGAAACAGTATTCTATTGTTCAACAAGAGCAATTTCTTAGATGCTCTACATGCGTTGGCGAACTTGCATCTGAGATCGAACATTATCATGCTTGTTATGTCCAATAAATGTAATAAATGGAATCATAGTTTCCAGGAGAACTTTTGGGGGACAATGTAAAAGCAGTCAAAGTGCCGTTTTATATACAATCAGGTCGGTATAGCATGAACGTTGGTTCTACTCCACACCATAACTCAGGTGTTTTCAACATTTTATGCATACGCCCCCCCATTTCGCATAAGAATTTTTGAAGCCCCCCTTAATATTTTTGAAGTCTAATTTTATAAACATATATTTTTTGAAATATCTAAGGATTTGTTTTTTATTTTATTTTAAGGCGCATCAATCAACATCTATGGTCATTAGCGCCCGGAGCCTTGTCAGTGCACTGCCGGCCTCCTAACAGTGTTGTCTCGTTACAGACACACTGTCCATCACCGAACAGTGAGCTGTAGAGGCTCCTAGGAAGAAAAAATCTAACGGTAGCACTGGACTCGAACCAGGAACTCCGCGTGGGAGTCCAACGCGCTAACCACTTAGCTAATCCCTCCCCTAAATATCTAAGGTTTAAACACATAAACAAACGTACATTTGCGTTCAACCAAATTATACAAAATATATTTAATTAAAGATAAACTTAATTATTTGATAGATGGGCCTGCATTGATGAACATATTTGTACAAATCGAGGTGAAATGAATAGTTTCACCTCAATATTTGCCGCAATAGTAAGTAACAGAATAATATAATTTATGGGCGCTAATGACCATCGTAGTCGATGCGCCGGAAAAAAAAAAATATATATATATAATTTATGCATAAAAGCATTGATTTCGTCTGTAATATCAGACATTTATCACAATCAAATATCCAACATATGATCATAGGTACACTAATTAAGAGCTGGCTCTTGCATCCCAGAAAGCCAAGCATTTTCTCTTACTAAACTTCCTTTTGTAAAGAATTTCTTTCTTGTAGGTTCTTTATAATTTATTTGGGTTTAATTTGTGCGTTTCCCCTTGTAATAATTCCGTACCCCTCTAGCGGGGCGCGCCCCACAGTTTCGAAAACACTGCCATAACTGACGCCTTTGGGAAGGCTCAGATTCAGGCATAGCTCTTGCAGAAAAAAAACCTATTCAGTAAAATCGCGAGTTAACGATTTTACTGGTTGTCTCTAAATCCTGGCTGTTTCTAAATCAACAAGAAGTTTGAACTCTCTACATTCAGTCCGAATTTTGATTAGGCTAATCCACCGCCAGTATGTATACAAATAGACAGACAAAATATCAACATTTTCGTGCTCAGAGGAACTCAAAATATGTTTTAGCCATAAAAACTTCAATTCGAAAACCTGACACGAATACTCTATAACCTCGTACAACAATGAAATGAGGAAAAAATTATCATAGTTTTGTTTAAGTTTATTTTTATTTCTAACTATGAAACATTCTTAGTCATTTATTTTTTTAACTTAAAAAATAAATAAATAAATAAAATAAAATAAAAATAAATAGTTTGAAGGAGCCCGTCCAACCTTTTCTTATGTGGAACTATTTCATAATGTCACTAGTTCCGAAGGTCGGTCAGACCGAAACCGGTAGTCTGTTGACAAGGAGTGGGTACGTCAGGGGCCTCCGGGTTACGCCCATAATACATAGTAGTTCCCTTAGGCAGCTCAACTTGTTAGTTTAGATATAGAGAAAAATAAATAAAATTTATCAAACATCTTTAATATGTCAAATTGAATAATTTATTTGTAAATGAATTAATAATTTATATAGTCTATAATACTTTATTACTGTGAAATGAATAATTATTTAAATTCCATTCACTTTTTTTTTTTATATTGTATTTTATTTTATTATTTTTATAATCATTGCACTAAAAAAAAAGTATATCAGATAACTATTAATATTCAATAGCATAAAGATTAAATTAATGTTAGCCGAGAGATCTACGAATCAAGTGAATTAATATCATCAATATCCCAATCGATTTTATGTAGCGTTGCTATACACTTAGGTAAACACATGAAAAAGTATATATCTAAAAACGGATTTTTAATATTAGAAGGCTTTATTTATTTTTTTATTTTTTTATTAAACCTTAACGTATTACAAAAATACAATAACAAAAATACAATAAGCACGTCAACAAATTCAAGCTGTGATGTACAAAGAAACTGAGTTTACTTTAAATAAACTTTGTTCTTTATAATTAATGTAACGTACATATAACCAGGGATACTTAGTCTATACAAAATTCTGTAACCTTCCACTTGTGTTCTAAATATTCAGTAATACTGTAGAAAGTTTTCTCTATCAGAAATCTTCTTACTACTTTTCTAAACTGTTTTTCTTCAATTTCTTGAATTTCATGCGGCAAGTTATTATATATTTTCCGAGACATTATAGTTGGAGACAAATCAGATTTTTTCAGTCTTTTAGCTGGAATGTGTAAGTTGTTTTTGCTTCTTATGCCATATTGATGGAAATCACTTCTGAAAACATTATTAGTATTATCTTTTATAGCCAATAAATTAGTGATAATAAACAAAGATGGCAAAGTTAGAAGAGAATGCTCTTTAAACAATGCTTTACAGCTATCTCTATTATTTTTTCTAAACATGGTTCTTATTGCTTTTTTTGTAGCTTAAACACTAGATTACTATCAGAAGCTGCTCCCCATAGCAGTATACCATAGCTCATTTTAGAATAAAACAACCCGTAATAGGCAGTTTTCAAAACCTCTACTGATACTTCATCTCTCAGCTTTCTGAGCATGTATACTAACTTGTGCTAATTGACCGTAGAGATTCTGCAAGTGATGCCTCCATGTTAGACCCGAATCCAGCGTTATTCCCAGGAACTTCACTGTTCCAAAGTCCTCATCTTTCATGGTTAAACTAAATACTTTTTTTATAGTTTTTTCTTCATTTAAAATGAGCTCATTTGCGCTTAACCATTCCTTCACTTCTTTCAAGTCCTTGCCTCTCGATATAAGTGTGGTGTTATTGGCAAATAAAATAATATTCCCTGAGAAGATATCACCCATGTCGTTATAATAAATTAAGAGCAGGAGCGGTCCAAGAATGGATCCTTGTGGAACTCCGTGTGTAACTTGTTTTGGGCTTGAAACTTCTTCTCCTTTAGAAACATACTGTAGTCTGCCTGTCAGGTACAGATTGAAAAAATTCCATTCTTTGTCTGTAATGCCGTAATGGAGTAATTTCTCCATTAGTACTTTATGTGACACCATATCAAAGGCCTTACTTAGGTCACAGAAAATAGGTACACATACTTCCTTTCTTTCAAAAGCTTTATATATTTCTTCTATTAAAACACAAATAGCATTTACTGTAGAGCATTTTCTTCTGTAGCCATATTGATGTTTGTTAAATAAATAGTTTCCTTCAAAATAATCGGTTAACTGTTTTGCAATTATACTCTCTATTATTTTAGATAGAACCGGAACAATAGCTATTGGACGAAAATTAGCAGCACAGTGTACGTCTCCCTTTTTAAAAACTGGCACTGTTTAATGATCTTTAGAGAATCTGGAAATATTCCGGAACGTAAACAGTTGTTTATTAATTTTACTAAAGGCTTTATGAAACAATGTATACTTTTTTTAATAAAATCATTTGACAAACCATAGTGATCAGCACTCTTTTTACATTTCATTTTCCTTACTACTTCAAATATACATTTCTCGTCAATAGTTTTGAAAACAAATTGTGAGAGTACCTGTTGTTGCTGTACCAGATGAGATGTAGTCTGTGGCAGGGTATTCTTACTTATTTCAGGGATTTCAATGAAATAAGTGTTCAATTGTTCTGCACTAAGGTCAGTATGAAACTCTTTTTTGTTCTCATTGTTGCCTTTTATTATGGACCATATAGCTTTGTTTTTATTATCAGATCTAATTATTATTAGCTGATAGCTTTGCCATCTTTAGTTGCTTTCTGTATTTTTTTTTTTTTTGTAATATGTTATACTTCTGAATTAAATCGGCTTTGCCACTTTTAGCTAAGTCATAAATTAATTCTAAGTTCCGTCTCGTTTCTCGTAACTCTGAGTTGTACCAGTATATACTATTTTTACTATTATTATATATATATAAATATATATGTATATTCTGTTTATATATATAATATGTACTGAGTACAGTGGCGTAACTAGTGGCTGTAAGACCAGGCATTGCAAGTACCCTCACAGCTGTCAATACAAAATTAGTATTAAAAAACTATTCATCATAAATTATCTACTAATTAATTTCTATTTTTGTTATTACAAATTTTATTTTTATTTGTATTTTATTATGTAATTTTTATATGATATAATTTCAAGTAATATCAATTCAATCATTTTTTAATTCGTGTTATTATTTCAACTTTTATTTCAAACATTTTCCCAGGAAAATTCATTTTATAGAGTTTTGGGGGAAAGCTTTTCTCTAAAATGCCATTTTCGTACAGTATATGATCCTTGTCATGTATATAATATAATAATAATAATAATAAAATGTATAGCAACAATTCTATGTTTGAAGAAAATCGGTGGATCGTTAGTGCATTTTCACATCCATGTTCACCTAAACGATTTTTTTTTCGATAAGGATACTTTATCGAATTTATAAAGATACTTCCTGCAAGGAAGTAGGGGCCGAATATGAATTAAAAGCTCTGGCACTTGAAACAACACTTGAGATACCCTTCATCTAGCTGAATTCATGTCTATACTCGGCAACGGAAGCTAGCACAAGTGCTGGAGTTGGAGTTTACTCCTGTAATTTTCAGATATGGATGCCGGTGGTAAAATTGCGACTAATTTTGATGGAGAAATAAGGGCCCCGAGAAACAAGTAAAAGAAGAGCCGCCAGCGCAACTAGTGCTGTTCGTCGACTCTCCAGGATGCATTGAAGCAGTCACGAGCTTCGATGTGGATGAATCTGGCGATATTTATCAGTGTCGCGCAATGATGCCGAATTATTGACGACAGGCTAGAAGATTAGTTTCCAATGGATATCTAGCCATTTTGATATAAAGGAGAATGAAGAAGAACAGTAAGATAATATTTCGGAAATTAGCCAATGTCATTGTAAGGGGAGAAATAGACGTAAGGAGAAGGCAAGCAATGGTCAATTTTGGGAGAGCCTGGAGGGCACCTCCCACATGATTTAACCCGAAGCGAATCGGTGGCCTGCTACAAAACATGATTAACGTCGTCGACAATGAAGTGTATGATGATGGAGATATGACTGGTGCCCACTTGGAGAACTGTGTGGCACTTGCTAAATAATGAGTATCTTAAAGTAAAAGCCAGATTGTATTGGGCTGCTCGCTGCCGAATGGCTGACCGCCAATAAAGCCCTAGCATTGTTTTTCTTTTTTAAAAAAAAAAGGTATTTCCGATTGATTGATTTTGATCAAAATCTTATTGTCGGAATCGCTGATAGAATATGAACGAAATATCAAGTTTGAACTTCCTTTGATTTTTCTGTTTTTTAATTTATGCTGAGCTTATGAACATATACACTTACAGATCAATTTCTTAAAACACTTTTTCGAACTCATACCAGCAATATTCGGAAGTTACATAACAGCTGGGAAAAGGAATTTTAACGATTAAAAAAACAAAATCTTATGTTCATGAAAACACGTCTTTCTCTTAAATGCAATGTTACTATTTGGACAAATATTGAGAAAGTCTGGCAACAATGAATATACATTCATATAAAGTCACACTTTCATTTGACCAGTTGTTTGAAACTTTTTAAAGAAAACTTATTTTAGGAGTTTTCTGGAGGAGCTCCACAAAAATATCGTTTTAGGTTCTTCCCAAATGTCTGTTGTGATAGTTAACTTATTTTCATATCAACACTATGATTCCAATTCGGAATTCGCTGCTATAAATTTAATGGAATTTGTTCGGGAAACGAAACTTGATCACACTTCTGGTTTCAGTGTTAGCACTGAGCTAGACAGATGCCCATTGTCAATATTAATTATAAGATTATTAAAAATATTATTTAATAATGATATTATTAATTATTAAAGATATATCATTTATTCAAGGAAGGCTGATAGAGAAATAGGAAATAATATGTAGAAATGCAGAATGGGTAAAAGTAAATACCTATGACATGATTTTTTTTTTATTATTAAAAAAAGTCATTTCCAATAGCGACAGTCTGAGATATTAGACAGCTTGAAAAACTGACATTCTTTAGTTTCCGAAAATATCAGATTTTTTTTTTTTTTTAATTTAAGGCGCGTCAATATCTATGGTCATTGGATGCTCAGGCAATGCCGGCCTCCGGACAGTGTTCTCTCTTTACAGACAACACTGTCCATCACCGGACAGTGAGCTATAGATGCTCATAGCAAGAGAAAATGCCAAACTCGAACCCAGGATCTCCGCATTGCTAGTCCAGCGCGCTACACTAAGCTAATCCCTTCCTAAGTGGATATTAATTTACTATCTAAAATAAT
Source organism: Triatoma infestans (assembly GCA_011037195.1). Lineage (NCBI taxonomy): Eukaryota > Metazoa > Arthropoda > Insecta > Hemiptera > Reduviidae > Triatoma > Triatoma infestans. Next base: position 105,124 of record JAAEAF010001704.1, read on the forward strand.
TTTTTGAGGAAAAGTAGATGTCTGTGTCTATTATTGGAAGATAACACAGTCCCCCATAGCAGAGTGTATTCAAGAAATCGCATCATTCACCTGATCCTGCTTTTCATGGACGCCATTTTTCCCTTTCGGCACAATTCCAGAATAGATCCTACAGAAGATGAGGCTCTGGAAGCAGCAAATTTAGACTCAGGATTGAAAGAGATCAGAATCCCAGAATTCAACTCCCAAGTATACGATTGGGCAAGTTCAATTTCTTGCCGTAAATAGTAAATTTTATTAGGTTTTTTTTCGCGCGACCTTATAAAAGTATACAATTTTTGTTTTGATAGAGTTCACTTCTAAGCAGTTAGCATTGGCATAGCTTTTAAGAATATCTAATTTTCTGACTAAATCAGGCAAAGCGTCGGCTAAAAGTAACACTGTCATCTGCATAAAGAGATAGCAAGACATCAGTACTTGGGGTAATTGGAACACCCAAGGCAACTTTCGCTCGAAAAAAAATGGGACTACAAAACGCCTGCTTGAGTCACTTTTGTGATAAATATTGTATGAAGATAAATGTGCAAAAAACGAAAGTTATTATATATATTTTTTTTTCCTACGCTAACTCTGAAGGGAGTGTTTCCATTTCCTTTCGGGAGTCATATCTGTTCGATTTTGTTTCCAGTTTGAAACACCTTCGTCATCCAATCCGGCACAAGTCATTACGTGGGCAGCATCCATTTTTGCACCGCTGTCACATAGCGGACAGATCGGAATTGGTTTAACTCCTATTCGGTGGAGGTGAGCTTGCTGTTGTAGTGGCGCCCAGTGGCCAGTCGGAAGTTCGCCGTGAAGTCACTGCGTGGAAGGTCATGGGGAATTGTGTCTTATAATAAATTCTCCCATCTTCTTCCCGCAGCTCTATTTTTCCAGACGATTTCCACCTTTACTTTAATTTTATGATTTATTTCTTTAATCGCCTGGTGAAATGTTGCCTGGCCTTCATGCTGCGGAAGCTGGCAACCTTTCTTCGCTAGCCTGTCTACTTGCTCGTTGCTCAAAATAACGCAGTGGCTAGTACCCATTGGAGAACAACCATCCATCCTTCTAATGTTAACTGGTTTAATATTTTTCTAGTACTGTTTAAGAAAAATGAAAGTTATGGCTTTTAATAAAGGCTCGTGAAGATAGTAGAATTTAATTTTTCTAAAGCTCTAAAATATTTGTATATCCAAAACTAACATAATATTAATTAATATGCTATATTAATATACTACATTAATATACTACATTAATTAATTTCCCCAAAAGTGGCTAAGAAAAGTGAAAAACTGTATTGAGCTTTATTGGTGGTTGGAATCCATTTTTGAGAAAATTCCAAATAACTCAAAAACCTATTCTGTAAAGTGGTTAACCGATGTTCTTCAAATTTGGAATTCTATCAATGCTTCTAACGGTTCCTGCAGAACACCCAAACAAAATCAATTTTCCGAGGGCAATGTTTCAAATGAAAGTGAAAGCCATTTATATAATTAGAAGTTTAAATAAAATCGTTCGAGCTTTCATGGATTCTGTCTAAAAATCTTCGTGTCTAATTCAGCGATAGTAATGGAATACCAAGTTTGAGCTTTCTGCTATTTTTCATTTTTGAGATATTTTGTTAAAACACACACACACATACATATACAGACCGTTCGCTAAAAAAACTCCTTTTTCGTACTTATGACTCCTCAAAGCATATATTTCCGATGAAAACTCTATAATTTCGAAAATTTGTCACGATCTAAATATAGCAGTAAGAAAAAGTAAAACATTTTGGGTCGACAATATCATACGGCATTAAAAAGAGATTGAGGCTTTCAAGTTGTGGAAAGTAAAACTTAACAAAAGCATATTGAAACGGGAAGAAATGGACTTTCGAGCAATTAATGACAAAATTAATCTCCTGGCAGGGAGATATTAAACAGTTGCGGATATTCTCTGATAGTCAAGCCTCACTGAAGGCTTTGAGCAAGCCGTGTTAGAATACAAAATTGGTGGGCGAATGTAGGAGAAGGTTAAATACCGTTGCTCAGAGGGGCAAAATGCAGCTCTTCTGGGTTCCCGGACATACGGGAATAGAAGGCAATGAGAGGGCGGACCGGCTGGCTAGGGAGGGATCCTCCTCACCTTTTTTGTGGTCCTAAGCCAGCTCTTGCCGTCAATAAGTGGTTCTGCGATATTCAAATAAGACTTTGGGAGAAGAGAGTTTTGGAGAAACATTAGGAGGACACGCAGGGGTGCCTCCAGGCCAAAAGATTTATCAAAAATAATAAGGAATGAGGAGGTGAATAAGTCCCGAGCTTGCTGTTGGCGTGTTTCCTGGCACATGTCTGTCAGGCTTCCAGTCATGGACAGCTTCACAGCATTCATCCTTATTGATGAGCGCAGTTGGTTGTCGGCAGCCCAAAATGCTCATCGGGGATCCGGACAGGGCTATTAGTGAGACGTTGCTGTGTCTTTCACGGAACTTCTCAGGCATCTGGTTGGATCCCTTACTGGGCATTGTGGTTTGAGGAGACATCTCTCACGTAATGGGGCTTATGCCGGATCCATTTTGTAGAGTCTGTGAGATAGAGGACGAAACACCCATCTATCTTATGATAGATTGCTTGGGTTGTGAGGAAATTAGGTTCAGGACCTTTGGTCGGAACAGGTTGTCTGTGGAAGAGTTTAAGGTATTTCCCCTTAAGGTTATTGTCCGATTTGTTCGGACTGCGGTTAATCTTAGATGGATAAGACCCGGGTCTAAATATTTGTTCTATATCCGGTTTGTTGTTGTTTCTCTTAGGGTAGCTATATGGGCCCAGTGGAGCTTTGGATAGCGTAGGGTTTGGTCCCTCCCCACAGACAAATAATAATAATAATAAAGGGACTAAGCAGGGGGTTTCAGACTACCTCCTGTCCCTGAGTAGGATAAGATTGAGGACTTTAGTAGATGTAGTGACTGGACAAACATGGGCGGCCAGTTATTTACATAAAAGGAAGGACGTCTAGTTCCATATGTTAGAATTGTGATGATGGAGTTAGGGAAACGGTGTATCACTGTATTTGTCAGTGTCCCTGCTTTGCTGGTACTAGGTTTCGTGTATTTGGCTGCACCACACTCTTGCTGGAAAGACTGGGACGGTTGGAACTAAAGGATATTTTAAGATACTGTAGAAAGACCGGCAAATTACCGGGGGAGATGAATTGGGGTGAATAAAAGCCACATAGGCTTAGGTCCCACGCCATTAGGCACCCAGACTTAATTATAATAACCTCAAAAAAAAAAGTAATCACTCTTCATATCTCAAAACTTACTGTCTGATCCGTATCCAGTTTTATCTTTTTTTTTTTAATAATAATGTAATAAAATTACAATTTCTTAAAAAAAAAATAAAAACACGCTCACATGCTAAACCATATGAAAGACTTGTTTATTTATATATTTTTTACAACATACAAGACAAATGAGCATACTTAGAAAAACAAAATACTATAAACATAAAACAACTTTCTTAATCTCATTTTTCAAACGATTATGATGATCTTAGGAAATGAAATGAACATACAGGTAACATATAATTTCTTTAAGAAATATAATTATTTTGTATTTTTCAATATAAAATATTAAACCAAAGATAAAAATCAAGAAAATATCTAGAAACAGATATATGTAGGATATGGTACTTAAGTAAATGAAACATTTTTAAGCAAATAAGAATTTCTCTTTTTTGAACTTAGAATGGTCATATATAAAAATTTGGATAGCAAAGATATTAAACAAGTATTATATAAAAATGTAATTTTTAAAAATTTAAGCACTAAGCTCAATGAAGGAAAAGGATTGTGAGATTCGGTCTTTTTAAAAAATAAGAAAACACTAAATTCTTGCCAACGTTTCGACAAATATATTGTATTTTTCAGGGCATAAAAAATAAAAAAAAACTATTAAATAATCTTCAAAAATTAACCAAACTTAAAAACTTATGTATAATTTTGAAAAATAAAAAGTTGAGAACACCTCAACATCACAGAGAATAGTGAACAAAAAATGCTTCTAAAAAATGATTTCTTTGTTCACTATTCTCTGTGTTGTTGAGGTGTTCTCAACTTTTTATTTTCCAAAATTATATATAGGTTTTTAATTTTGATATGTTTTGAAGATTATTTAATAGATTTTTTATTTTTTTATGCCTTGAAACAGACAATATATTTGTCGAAACGTTGGCAAGAATTGTAAGTTTTCTTATTTTTTAAAAAGACCGAATCTCACAATCCTTTTTCCTTCATATAAGTAACGGACGAGAAAAATCTTCCACTGAGCTCAATGTAAAAACAATAAAAATAGAACTTCCAAGTATTTGTTTTACATTTGTGATATTTGCACAACTACCACATACACCAAGCTTTATATTACATTTTTTAATAATAATAATAATAATTATAATCTTTTATTATTTACTCAGTTTAATCAAATTTCCTTTATATTTTTATCTTGCCTAGGCTTGACATAAGCTCCGTTTTTTTAAATGTATGTACAGTTCCAAACAGTACAATCACTATAGTATTTTTTGTTCATACGATAAGAAACGGGAAAAATAACTATTAACCACGATGTGTTTTCTTTTAGAAGATGGACTGGACTTATAATAACGTTTTATGTCTTTGTAATTTGCCTGATGCAGTGAGTATTGAATAACTAAAAAAAAAAAAGGGTGTTAATATTTGAATAAAAGTAAAATTTTGGTTAAAGCTCTTCTATTTTTTACATTCTCTTACTGTTATAGAAGAGAAAATATTGTGATTGACATAAATGTTCAAAAATTATGATTTCACCCAAGAAAAATATATGTTTTGAGGAGGGGATCCCTTTGAAGAAGAAAAATTTTAATTTGAAAAAAATTCAAAATTAAATATTTCGTTTAGGAGCTATGGCTTGGGATATGGCTTGGATTTTGTTAAAAATGGGTGAACCGTAAGTACTATTTTACTTTCTTTTTTTTTTGGAATTTTCTCAAAAATAGATCTAATGATTTCTTAAAAACTTGTACGATTATAATAACACCTTTGCAATATTAATAAGTATAATCGGAACGTTGCCTATTATTCCAAGCTAAAAGAAAATTGGTTGATCAAAAATGTTACTTTATTAAAAGTTATTTTTTTTTTATTAGTTTTCTAGTATGTTCTCCACAAAGATTTCTTGAAACTTTGATATATATCAAAGTTAAAGACCTAACTTTTTTAAAGGTTTTCTGGTAGCCGGGAGGCCTTTTCTTCCTTCAAAAACACTATGTTTTTATTACAGTTTAGATTCTTCTATCCAAGATTAAAGTCTAAACTAAGCATTGAGTAAATATTCCAAATTTGTCAATATGTAAATTGTATTAGTGTAGAGTAATATATATATATATATATATATTTATGTACAATCAAAACATTATTTTTATAAAAATTTCCTTCTGTCTCTGTTTGATGAACTTATGTCAGCCTAGTTTCAACTTCATATACTGATTTCCTTAAAAAAAAGAAGAAATATTTTAGTAATTTCTTATAATCATAGTTTTGACACCATCAATTATTATTATTTTTTTTTTTAATTTCATACAGTCATTTAATTTCATATGTTTATTCATTCTGGACATATGTGAGTTTTTGTATTCAAAATGTGGAGTTATTTTTTGAAAAGTCGAGGGAGGGACTACACAACTGTTTGTTGATAAGATCATTTTATGGAAAACAATTTTGTGATTGTGTATTGAAAGAAAGAAAAAAAATGAATTATCTGTTAATTAATTCTGCATTAAAAGTTTCATTTATTTTACAGTGCCTATAGTCCAAGGATAAGTATTATTGATTATAGTTTATTTTTAATAACTATTGTGTCTTTTTTCAATGTTTAAACTTTATTATTAAAACAATTGAAACCATTTCCTTTATATACATTTGGGGGGGGGGGGAATAAAATAATCTGCGAATTATTTATTTTGTTTGATATATTTAAAGAAATTTTCCAATTAATTGGGGGAACGCTCTGTCAATTTTTTATCCAATTTCTTTAAATAGATTTACAGGTATATAAACAAAACTTTTTATATAAAAATGAGAAATAAAATTAATGTAAATTTTGTTGAAGGGAAAAGTGCTAGGAAAGAATGAGTGTTTACTATTTTATGACTTGAATGGTAATTTTGGAAAGAAAAAATAAAAAATAACAAAGAAATATAAAGTTGGTTTTATTATATATACTAAATCCAAAAAGTATTCGGAACAGGGATCTAATTTTTCACAATATCTTGAAAAGAGCATATCATTTTGTCAATAAACACATGAAGTTCATTTGCTGACTTTTCTCCCGTAGGGTAATTTCTTAGTTTTGAAAATAAAAGGAAGTACTATGTAGTTATAACAACTTAATAAATAAATGTAAGCAGACAAGAGAAACCCTCTTTATTTTTGTTGATCATACAGTAATTTATTTGTAAAAAAAAAAACAAGAAAAACAAGAAAGTGCTTAGTAAATTGAATTTTTTACGAAATTATTTTGTCTTATTTGTCTCATTTGTTATTATATTAAGTTGTTACGTTTATAATATTGTTCTAATTTCAAAATTCATAATTCTGCAATTGAGAAGATCATCAGCAAACAAATATAGGGACTTATAGTGATCATTGTATGAGATTATTTAATTATATGCTCAATAAAACAAGCTATTATGAAAAAATATTTTATTTGAATACTTTTAGGATTCAATATATATATATATAGAGAGAGAGAGAGTGCCTTTTAGTATTCATATTCCTCACTGCCTTGGCCTTGGAATATGTGCCGGCTTGGAGGCGCTGAAACTGGTCGTCTTTGCTGTAAAGGTATATTGATTTCTTCAGGCGAATGGAATACTTGATTTGGTTGCCTTCCCTGTTGTTGCTGTCCTTGGACTGGTTCTTCTTCTACTGCTCTTGCTACTTGTTGTGGAGCTATTAATGCTCTGAATTCGTCATCGTAATAATTATCAGGATAATATCTGTAATAATAAATATTACTAATTATATAAAAAAAAAAATAGCACAACACAGGTTATCTATTCAACAATATCACTGCTCTAAACTACTCTAAAATGAAATATTGATCGATCAAATCATTCTTCAGCATGGATTTATAATTCGTTAAAAACAAAAGAATACTGTTTCAGAACTAAACTTTTTCTAGGATTGGCCACTTTCATGCGGTCTTTGCATAAACGAAGAAAAATTAATATTTTCCTCTTGACCCTCGACTTTTGATCTTCTACATCGAAGAAGAATCTGTGACTGTGAACTAGGAGCTTCTTCTGGACTATAATGTAATCACATTCTAGTATTATTATCTGCTGTTTGCTAACAAACGTATTTCCACCAATACTGTAATTATGTTAGGGTTTTAGTAACAGTAAAATTTCTTTAACTTATTCTGAGTTTCAGTTTTTTTCTGGACCAGTTTTGGATTCTAATCTTTCGTCATAGAATACCGAATACTACGACGGATAAATTATAGATTTTATCCAGCATTGCGAACCCAACCACATACATAATATGTATTTAACTCATACTGTCTGCCCTAACTGTGAGGTTGTAACGTAACAAAAATAAATAATATTATATTTTGATACTTACCTGTCAGAGTATCTCAGTGTTACATTTGGTTTGGTTTGAGCTTCTTCAGCATTGATAGGTTTGTATAGAAAATCATTGACAAAATGAAATTGAGAGGATGAAGAACAGATATTATCATTGCTTGGCGGCATGCAAATAAGATGGACCTAAACAAAACGAAAATAAATGAATAATATAGATTTCTGTTCATGTCTCATGAGTGGTGATAAGTAATTTTTAAGATTAATCTAAATTATTCGGCCGGCAAAGAATGTTCTTCATTCTTACAGTTAGTACGATTTTTTTCATAATTGTATCACGACTGCTTGACAGACAGTTTCAATATACATAACCTCAATTGCTCTTAAACAGTAGCAATTTCTCTAGAAAACTGCAGTTTGGTACAACAGGTTCATTAATACTATTTCAATTTCTGAGATGGCGAGTGAAATTTACTACCAGTATAAATTGTATGAATCGTGCAAAAATTCTATATGCGGATTGATTAATTCAAAAGTGGCCGAATAAATATGTTTGATTTGCAACAAGCGAAACGACAAATCAAGGTTTTTAACTTCATTACTTGAATATCCATTGAACTCGTGCACAGGAAGACAGACAAGTAAAAAGACGACAAGACAAGAAGACAGACCATACCTAAAAATGTGACATGATTTGCACAAGGAAGAATTACACTTAAGGATAACGCTCGCCCACAAATTGTGCAATCAGCGCTTAAACCTATGTATATAGAAAAATTAGGCTTAGGGGAAAGGCAGCTATACGAGTGTTATTTCCCTTGTTTTGTAGGGAGTCTAGCCTCTCCCAAGAGAATAAGCTTTTGCTTTACATGTCAGTGGTTAGACCAATGTTATTATATGTCTGTTCCTCCTGGAGCTTGGCATGTCGATCCAGTGTCGCCTCGCTACAGGTGATGCAAAATAAGTTCCTGAGATTAGTAACTTCCTCACCTAAGTGTACCCGAATCCTAGACCTACATGTTTCCACGAACATCGACTATTTTCAACATTATATCAGAGTCGCTACAGAGAAATTTTTTGACAAGTGCAACTTTAGCAACAATCAACTCTGCAGAGCAATAGTGTACTATGACTTGGGGTTGTTCTCAGGCACAGGTGAGTGAGGAGCGCTATACTATAAAGAATTGGCGCATATAGTTTGGGTTTTTTAAAATTTTTCCCAAATCAATTATATAATAGACTTTAGACAATTGTATATATTTACGTTTAGAAGGTTATAGCTGCTAAAGCCGACGACACTCCTGGAGTCTTGTAAATTTTTTTTGTATTTATCGTAAATAAAGCATGATTGATTGATTGTTTGATTGAAAAATTAGGCTGGGAAATTCTACTACATTTGTCTTACAAGGATGGGATGATAAATTTCCAACCTAACAAGGAAGAAACACAAATAATGACATAAATTCATTTTATTTCACTACAAAATCTCCTCATAAATTTATACACGCGCCAACGATGGTCCAGTGATCCGGATTCCTTCTATGTAGGCGCTTTAATTTTTTATCATACTTGGAAAACAGCAGAACTTTGAAAAATTAGAGATTAAAAACAAGACATATTTTTTAGGTTATACTAAAGACAGATGGCATAGTCAAAATGGTGCTGCAAACACCATCTCTTGGGGAAGTCGGAAACTTATCATCCCACCTTTGTTAATCCATGATCTCACGTCAACAGATTTCTTTTTGTTTGATCTGTTAAAGGAGTCTTTAAGTAACTTCAAATTTCAGAGCAATGAATACGGTAAAAACAAATGTATAAATCTAGCTCACGCATCAAGACAAATAATTTTTTAATGCCGGGATAAAAAATAAAAAACGAGTCAGGAGATGGGACAAATTATCCGCTTATTTCACTGTTTTTGTTGAAAAAATAGATAAATTATAGGATTCATTTAATACACCCATTAAAACTAGAACCATTTTTGTCACTTTACTTTTTTAATGATGTTCTTATGCATGAACATGATGCTCATTTCAGATAAAGTAAATGAAAACAATAACGTTTGTTCTTCATAATGAATATTCATGCAATTTTTTTTTTTATTTAAATGCAATGTGACCAGTCTGTGTTTTTTTTTTAGTTATCCACAAAGTATGCGCAATATTACGCACTATAAATGTTAATTATGCACTTTCCAAATCTTAAGGAATAATGCTTATTGTATCCTTTTATCAATTGTCAGTAGAGAATTCTAACAAAGTCACATCTAGTTCGTGTACCAACACCCCAATTATCTCTAATGCAGCTGGAACATAAGATAGAATTCAATAAAGATAGATATCCCGAAAGTTTCTATGCCTAGTTATAAATAAACTTCACCTGATGAAAGAAAAATCCTTCAGGACAAATCCATGAATGTCTAGCATTATCTCGACAGTAATGGAATACTTCACAGTTTAGTCCCTCGTCCGCATAGTACCCAGTATTTTTACCAGCGCAGGAAAACTTTGATTGTGGCAGTAGAACAGTAAGTCTATCGGTTTCCTCTTTTTCTTCTTCTTCTAATTCTTCACCCTGACCAGAAGTATAATGATAAAAACTAATTAAAAGAAAACACTATTTCTATTTTTTTAAAGTATTCATTAGAAACTGAATTATAAGAAAAATTTATGGCTACATCACAAAATTGTAATGCTGAAACTAATCGAATGTTCTAGGTAGTTATATAAATTTTTGTGCATGAAAACAATCCTGACCTTTGAAGTCAGATAGTAAAATCCTATTTGTTGGTTTGTTTATATAATTTATATTAATGTTTACTCAAACGTCTTTACTTCTGAACTGCTATTATAATTTGCAATCAAAATAACCGAAGAAAAAATTGTGATTCGTGGTCTTCCGAGACAAAAAAAAGACCAAACTTAGAAGTGGCTGCCAAAAAAAATTTGTGCAGTGGAAGGTGAGAGGTGGTGCTTTTAAAACAGCTCGAGTTAGCTGCAGGCCTCTCTTCAAAGAATTAAATATAATTACGCTACCCTCAGTATTCATTTTGAAACAAGCACTGAATAAGAAAAAAGAGTCTTTAATTGAAACTAGAGGTGATAAGCATAATCACAATCTACGCAATAAAGATAATCTATGTGTACCTTACAAACGACTAGTGATGTCTGATCACCTTTCCAGTGTCATGTCGGCGAGAGTATTTAATAAAATTCCCTTAGGTGTAAGACGGTTAAGTGAGAATCACTTCAAACAAACCATCACCCGCTTCTTGATAAAGAATTGTTTTTATGACATAAAAGAATTTATGAATGCAG